>JAKOOJ010000002.1:111058253-111313253 GCA_022577455.1 Arizona elegans | reverse complement strand
TTTTTTTTACGTTTAAAAGCATTTTTTCTACAAATGCGTTTAAAAATTAAAAAACAAAAGCCTCTGATGATCAGGCAACTCAGCTGGGATTGTCAGAGCCTTTTAAAAGCATTTTTTCTACAACCTCTTCAGCCCACCCAGTCACATTACCCCCCACCACCAAGCCACACCCATAGAACCGGTAGTAACAAATTTTACATTTCACCACTGAACACAACACAACACAACACAACACAACAGACTCGCACACAATGTAAAAGCAGTTGACCCAAAATAGCCCCTGCAACAAGCAGGAACCTCACAGAGGCACCAAGTTACTTACCAAATTGAAGGCACAAGGCAGGCAAATTGAGTTGGTCACTGATTGGATTCATTGCAGGCAGGCAGATTCAGTTGCTCACCAATTGGATTGATTGCAAGCAGCCAGATTGAGTTGCTAGTTCATGCAATTGATTGCAGCAGCTGAAGCAAGGCAGGAAAAGCAAACGAGTCTGAAAGAAGCAGCAAGCTGATAAGTGGGCAAGTGGGGACTGGGCGATTGGGTGGGCATGGGTGAGTGGGGGGAGGGATTTTTGCTACTGGTTCTCTGAACTATCTGCTGCCATCGCTACCTGATTGCCCAATCCAGTCCAAACTGGGAGCATTTCACCCCTGGCTTAAGCTGCCTATTAGAGCAGCTTCTTGCTTGGTCCCATGGCTTCTCTTTAGTTGACCAGAAGAAGTATGGAGGAATAAATGAACAAGACTCTTATCAGTTTGTCCCTCCTCTTCAGGAAAGATTGAGTTACATGTGGAGGTTGAGAGAAAGAGATAAACCACGAAAGACAGGAAGTTTTTCTTTTCTACTTTTATAAGGTGGAAGCTGAAGGAATTTTGTGACTGTGAAACCTGTTAAAACTTGAACTTGGGCAGTGATTTTTATTCCTTGTTTCCAGTGTTTCTGAATCATGTGGATCATTTTCAAACTCTTACAGGGAGCAAAATATATAAACAGTGGGGGGAGACTTTCTCATTGAGAATACACATGCTACATATGGCTAAATGGCTTACCAAGTTTCAAATACATTTGTAATCTACTCAGAGAACTCCAATTATTGAGTAGATTAAAATACAACATAACAAATAAAAATTATTCTACTCAAATAATTACAAAGATAAATTAGGAGCTATGTGTGACCTCCTTTCTAATAGCAGAGAGCGAGGGCACTGCAGTTCAGAATAGCAGTTTGCATCATTTGGGAACAGCATCCACTGTATAATAAAATAATTATATATGTAGAATATATTTCATGCTAACTGCTAAAGTACTGCTAATACCCAGAAAATCTGACTACTAAGGGTATAGAGCAAGCTTAGGCTACAGCCTCTATTCCAATTTGTTATACTATATATTATTTGAGAGATATTTCCTTATCTAATCAGAGAAATAGAATAACTCCCAAATCAGTGGGAGTGAGAACAACTTCCAACTTCCTGTCAGCTTCCCCATTGATTTTCCTTGTGCCAAAGCTGGCAATGAGCATTTGAAATCTCCCTTCCTTCCTTCCTTCCTTCCTTCCTTCCTTCCTGCCTGCCTGCCTGCCTGCCTGCCTTCCTGCCTCCCTCCCTCCCTCCCTCTCTCCTTCCTTTTTTTCCTTAGAGAATAGAAAGAATCCCTAAACACCCGTGGGGGAAAATTGCTGAATACGTTTGTAAAGGTGTGAAATATGAAATCATATCACACACTTTTATAAAGTATTAATATACAGCATGAAAGGAAACACCCCCCCCCAAAAAAAAATCTTTAGGAGAAAGAGGTACGATATTTGATGAAATTTTCAGTATGATGAAAATTTCAGCCTGTGGTACATTAGTGCTTTCACATTTAACCCAGCTGTTGAACTGGATATTGCTGCAAACTTCCCAATATTTTATTCTTAGTATTATTTTATATCATACTTCAATATGTGATATATAAACTTTCCTTTGGTCCATCATAAACACAGGCAGTAGTGACTGTTGAAGCAGTTTGCTTTTATCCTTCCATTACAATTTCCTTTGAAGGTTTTCAAAATAAAGAACTGCTTCTATTTTGTGAATTTAAAACCTTGATCAGATCCAACAAGCTAATTAATGTTTCTCTGTGATGCTCAGAGAAACTTCCTACTAATATATAATACCAATAGCTATCCATGTCATTTAACCTTATAATCTGGCAATGAAAGACTGCAAAAATATGATTAAACATAGAATTTACATTTCACTACAATGATTAATAATGAATTGATCTTTACCCTTGTAAGTAAAGGAAGTATTTTTTGAATTGTATCCTCTCAGGTCCCAATAGTTCATGACGAGACAGTCTAATTTCTTTGTTCTGATTCTGGAATGATGGGCAGATTCAAGGCATAGTCATAAATATCTTGACGTTAGGTTTACTATATAGCAGAAATAGACTCAAAATGAATTATCTTGGCAGCTCAGTCCATATATCTCAGTCCCAGTGGTCCAGTAGCATCAATAGCTTTAGGGAGAAGAGATAATATAACTATCAGGAATAGTGCTAAGAGTGTTGGAAGGCATGCTAGATGCCTCTATAAATATCCCACTGTTGGTATCTTGTGACAACCCAGAAGTACAGTTTAAGCAGATTTGGTCATTTTTCTGCCAAGTAGGACTTTTTACTTAATCACACATTGGCCTGATATACGGTAATTTTTCATATATGATAGCTAAGAAAAAGACAAAGAAAAAAATAGAATGAATAATCAGACAATGGACCACTATTACTCAATAAGTATGTGCAAATAATGACCTAAGTTGGGGCAAGGATTTGAGAGCAATTTCAGGTGCCTTCAAAAGCAAATGCTGAACTCTAAGAAACCTCCATATTTTTTATCTTCCTCATGGAAGAAAAGGAAAAGGAAGGAAAGTACTTATTTACCCAGGAGAAGACAAAGAAATGAACAATCAGGAAGTGTTTTCCTCTTCCCCAAATGCTTCTAACAATCAGTAGGACAAAAAGTTGTATTCCTACTTTTATTCTTCCCAAGTATTTATACACACACACACACACACACACACACACACACATATACACACATACACAGATACACATACACACACCTGTTTGTTTGTTTGTTTGTTTGTCTATTGGTACAGGTGTGTGTCAGTGGTGAGTTGCCCCCAGTTCTCACCAGTTCTATAGAACCGGTAGTAAAACCGGTGGGAGACCCCGCCCACCAACCCCGATGTCACCAAAATGCTTCTGCACATGCGCGGCCTCGTTGCTGTCTTTACCGGTAGTAAAGGTAAGTAGAACCCACCCCTGGTGTGTATTGTGTGTGTGAGAGAGAGATGGATTTATCTTATTTTATTCAAAATGAAGTTACATATTAAATCTATAGGGGGAAAAACTGGAGCATAGCTCTGCAACAAGTCATATGGAAAATATTTTGAGAAACAGAATTAAATCCAAACAAAAATATGCTTATATTAATATGCTTAATGAAAATAAATGGGTCTGTAGTTGGTGATAAAGAATTTGTGAAATTGACTTTACTATATCCTTCAATTAATAGATTATGCAATCTCATTAATTCTCTTTTTTTGTTTTAGAAATCTAAAACCTATATTTTTAAGGTCATATTGCATTAATGAGGCCCATCTAACAAACAGAAAAATGAAAAAGTATTAGTGGCAGGCAATGAAGAATATATACTGCAGTGGTTAGAACAAGCTTTAAAAAAAACCAGACAAAAGAAAAAGAAGGTGACCAAAAGGAGCTCCAGCTTCTCATTTTTCAATTAGAAGCAGATTTCAAAAATCGATAAAGAGAATCAGTTCTTCAATATTGATAGATTTTTTCCATCTATATTAAATAATTCTCTTTGTAAACCAAAGGTTTCATAGACTCCAAGTTCTTCATTAAATGTCAAATTCCATATTCTGAGGGTATAAATCAGTATCACATTTACATCTTTAATTAACATACCATCTTTTCTCAAAGCCTTATTAACTTATAACTTGAAACCCAGAGGGAACCATGATTGGACACAACTAAGTTCATATGAGCCATAAATCTATGAATTTCTTATATCAGCAGCACAAGAAATCTAACAGCCAACTTTTAAACATTCTTTGAGGACTTTATTAAACAAATATCCAACATCGAAAGTATAGAAATTGTACATTTAGATGTAATTATTTGTCTAATTGTCATATTCAAATTGAGTTTGCTTTATTTCTTGTAATCGAATATTACTTTGACTATTACTTTGAACATTTCCTGACCAATAACCAGTTTTAGAGCTACAAATATTATGCTCGTTTTCATAAACCAGCTCCAGTGTAAGGTTGTATGTGGATGAAAAAATATTTTTAATTATTCAAATGGTAGAAATGCATTTTTTTTTCTCAGCACTACTGTGTTTTATAGATTTTATTGACTACTATGAAGACTTCATTCTTTTCTGGCAAAGAACCCCATAATTACTAATTTTTTAAAAAAAGAGAAATAAATAAATCTTGGCATTTCACTAAACAGTATTTGATTTGAATCACTCCTGCATTTGCTGTATTACAATTACCTTTTAAGATAATCATTGGATCTTGCTAATAGGAATCCATTTTTAACTCACAGTCAATTTTTGTAATAATCTGAAATAAAGTCATCTTCCAACTGAAAGATCAGGCTGATACTAGTAATTACATTGCTGAATAATAAAAACAAAAACAAAACCTCTTAAATAACAGTTTAATAAAAAAAATGAAGGCTGTCATCATGTACAAGTTTAATCAGAAAATGCAAAGAATCTCAGTATTTTTGCATTTTTTAAACCAATGTAGTGTTGCCTACATTTTCTTAATTATCTCCACTATGGTATAGTTTTTGGCACTGTTATAATTAGACACTGAATAGTTTGCATTGTCTCATCTGTACCAAAAATTATATCCTGGTTTTTTTTTCAACCAGGTGCATTCAGAAGAACTTTTTTTTTTTCACTTTTGAAAGTATTGCTGTTTTACAAAGTGAAGAGATAGATAGATAGATGGATAGATGGATGGATGGATGGCTAGATAGATAGATAGATAGATAGATAGATAGAGAGAGAGAGAGAGAGAGAGAGATAGATAGATAGATAGATAGATAGATAGATAGATAGATAGATATGGAAACATATCATGGTCATTCATAAAAGCAAATATACTATATACAAGACCCTGCTGTTTATATTCTATTTAGCAGGATGGACAATTTCTTAATTATAACCTAATCTAAATCCAGTAAAAATAATATAACACAACAGAGTACAAACTTTCCTCTCTCTCTCTCTTCTCGCCAATATATTCCTTTTTTGCCTTAATAACTAAAGAATGTTCTTTGTAAAGAATCCAACTTTTTTCATAATAGCAATAACACTTAGACTTGTATACCACTTCACAGTGCTTTACAGCCCTCTCTAAGTGGTTTACAGAGTCAGTCTATTGCCCCCAACAATCTGGGTCCTCATTTTACCAACCTCAGAAGGTTGGAAAGCTGAGTCAACCTTGAGTCTGGTGACATTTGATCTGCTAAATTGTAGGCAGCCGGCAGTCAGCAGAAGTAACCTGCAGTACTGCATTCTAATCACAGCGCCACCAAGGCTCCGCCGGTAATAGAATAGAAATCCCAACTATATTTGTACCTTGGTACTCAATTGCTCTGCAACTCATCACATTTGGTACACAATGTAGTTTGGTATAAAATTTTGTCCTGGTACTCATGTGATTCACTATATTATTCTTTATGAGAAAAAAATGTTTGGTACTCATCATTTTTGGTACTCATCACATCTCCCAAAACCAATTAATGATGAGTACCGAGGTACCACTGTATCTAAATCAGAACCAATACAGTTTGTGAAATTGCATAACGTTACAACACAAGTATAACATTAAAAAGAATGATCACAAGACCCAAGCCTGAGATATTTCAAATATCATTATTTAAGATTCTTTAGAACTTTCAAGAAAATTCATATTATATTGAAAAAGAGGGTGCTTCTGTTAAGCTGTGCTATGTACTTTACTGACAAACCTGACAAAGGAAAAGTAGAGATGGAATATTTTCTTTAGTCCACAGTATAATTAACATTTGCTGTGTTTGCATTTCCTGGCTGTGCATTCAAACTAAAGCATGGCTTTTTGATAATGTCTGCTATTTTCGAGATTTTGCTGTGCAGCTCAGAACTCAGAAATTTTTTCACAAAAATATGTTATGTTAGGAAAAGGACTAATCAAAATGGATATATCAGAAAAGTTTGCCTGAAAGACATACATATTTTTAAGGAGAGCTCTAAAAAATGATGGGGGAGGGAAGGGGGAACAATGTAGAAATAGATTGGGAAGAAGGAAAAGAGATGAGAAGGGGAATAAAACTCCATGCAGAAGAATAATCTTAAAGATGAGAACGCTCAAAATGTTAATAAATTGTCTAAATTAAGTATCCTAAAGCAGGTACCAACAATTCCATAATAAGGCAAATGTGATGTGCCAAATAGAACTCCTTTATAAACTATCAAAGTAGTTCTTATAGATAGCCATCACCAATTTGGTAAGCCTTTAGTATTAATATTCTTCATTTAAAATACTGCTTGAGGCAACAAGCTCACAACCCAATCTCTAATGCCTTAGTTGTACAGTTGTTCCACCCCTCCTGTTTTCCAATGAATCTTTCTGTAAAAATATTGTGCAGTGAACCAGAACACACAATTGTGGTTGATTGGTTATAGATTGTTGGCTCCTGCATAAGGCAATCTGTGCTGTGATTGGTTGCTGTGGGTGCAGAGGGGTAGTTTCCCTTTATTCCTGCCTCCCCCCTCCCTTGTGTACTCTGTAATTTACCTTATGATGTTCCTGCTGTGTTGATTTACCTTGTGATGCTCTTGTTTGCCTGACTATCTTGTTTGGTGTATATATAGATGTAAAATATATTTATTTATATAAAAGTACAAGTTGGTGTCAGTGTCTCTGACTTCATTATGCAATTCCGTGACACTTTCCAAATGATGCCTCCAAAATACTGTTTTGAATATATCAGAAGAAAAGACTTATGTAATATAGAGGGGGAAATGTAATTAAGTTTATATGTAAACTATATTTAAAGTCAGTTCTTGTTTTCTGTCACTCCCCTATGAGCATAACTACAAAAACCAAATGGGCCATGTGCCTGAATCTTTTTTTAACTTGATTTAAATGCACAAATATCAGAGTACAATACCCAAATGAATGTATTTTTTAATGTACAGAGTGCATATGCACCAAAGACAAATTCCTTGTGTGTCAATCACACTTGGCCAATAAAGAATTCTATTCTATTCTATTCTATTCTATTCTATTCTATTCTATTCTATTCTATTCTATTCTATTCTATTCTATTCATCCATCAACACATCACATATTAAAACAGACAAATCTAGATGGTCACACTAGCCCTCTATGTTATCTTGTGTCATTTTTAAAGGGAGGCAAGTTTCTGAGCAGACAATGACTTTTCCATGCAATGACAAGAAATTAAACTCCATTTTACCTTAGAAACCATCCATAATGAAATCATTTTGTAGTACTTTCAGCATCTTCCCCACAAGAGGTGCTTTAAATACTTGCCTGTCAAATAAAATACTATCCATTTGACTTTTCCACCTATCTGAGGTTTGAAGGGAATCCTATTTAATGCAGTATAAATATCCCACTTGATAAAATCTAGTACCACACTATATTATAGCTTTTGGGCTAATATTAATAGGAAGTTGCTTGGCTTATGAAAAATGAAGTAGATCCATCTGATTTATTGATTTGATGAATCAATAACTCCTTGATTAATTAGATCTCAACTGTAATGAACAAAAACTTGAAGTTAGAGTTCACTCCCAAATCTATGCAAAGCAGTTTACATAAAGCATCTGCTGCCACAAAAGACTAAATGTTTCTTCTACCACTATGCATCTAGAACAAATCCTCTTTTTGGAGCCATTAGTGGTAAGCTCTGTGTCCTTTATGAGAGTTGGCTTTTGAGCTTCTGTATTGTTAAAACCTTACAAATATCTTATAAATACTGCATTTAATGAATTATAGGGGTTTTTTTTAATGCAATAGATAGAGTAAGATTGAAAATAAGCAAAAATTAGAGTTGGATAAAAAAATATCAGAAATGCTCATTTCACATGAAAGAGTATGGTACTAGAAGTAGCCAGTACAGGTGGTCCTTGACTTACATCAGTTTTATTTAATGACCGTTCAAAGCAGGGTGGGTTCTACTTACCTTTACTACCGGTTCGCAATGGTACCGCATGCGTGCAGTCGTTTTGCATTTGCATGTGTACTTCTGCACATGCACAGATCACCCATGATGACATTGTGGTGGGTGGGCGGAGCTTCCCACCGGTTTTACTACCAGTTCTATAGAACCGGACAGAACTGGGAGCAGCCCACCACTGGCTCAAAGTTACAACAGCACTGAAAAAGTGACTTATGACTGTTTTTCACACTTACAACTGTTGCAGCATGCCCATGGTCAAATGATCAAAATTCAGACTTTGGCAACTGATTCATATTTATGACAGTTGCAGTGTCCTGGGATCACATTTTGTAGTCCTTTTGACGAGCAAACTCAAAACTTAACAAGCGTGTTACTAACTTAATAACTGCAGTGATTCACTTAGCAACTGTGGGAGGTAAGGTCATAAAATGAGGCAAAACTCACTTAAGAAATGTCTCACTTAGCAACATAAATTTTGGGCTCAATTGTGGTTGTAAGTTGAGAACTACCTCTATGAAAATGGGGTGATGAAAATGTTAACTCAACATATGAAGGCTTTCTTAAATCTTATCAATTTCTGCTCATCCATTGGAGGGAAAAATAAAATACATAAAAGATGGAGAAGTTAAATGCATATTTTGCTACAATATCAGCCATTTAGTCCAAGGATCACAAGATATTGCTTGCAAATAAGCAAATCTATAAGAAAAGAGTTTTGGAAAAGAATAACTATTTTGGAAAAAAGAGACATAATAAAGACAGAGACATAAGTGAAAAACCTACAAAATCTCAGAAACTGTAACATCTAATCAGTAATCTTCAGATTTGCTAGAGCCTGGAAAAGCATTCAAAATTTGAATATCAGCAAATGCCTGCAAAGAAAAATGTGATGTGGATTTACAATATGAACAATTTGAAATTTGTTATGTCTGCCAATGCAGAAAAAGAAACTAAGGATAATATTTTTCAGTGAAAATGAAGGTGATCCTTAATATCATAAATGTGGTGGACAAACTAGATAAAATCTCATTATTGATTTATTGGTTCACATATATTTCATATTTTGCCTTGAAAATGATTAATAGTAAAAATAACAGTACTTTGTTTTGTTTCAGTTGAGAAATCAATAATCAACAGGTTTTTCTCATTAGCACAGCTGATGGAAGTTATAGTCCATTGCTACCTGGAAGGTGTTTCAGTTATCTTTGGAAAAATAGAAACTATCTGATTATCAAATAAGTTCAGCTCTCATGCTTCCTTGCTCTGAAAGGAAATGAAAGAAGTGGAAAGAAAAAAACTAGAGTGGAAATAAAGGAAAGCTTCCAGATATTTTCCTATTCTGCCAGGCATTTATTTTTTTATCACTACTGCTTCTTCTCTAATCAGTGTTATCAACAGCTTTTGGCTCTTAGAAATATAATTGTTGTTTTTCTTTTTATGGATAATAAATCTACAATGGTGACTACAGAATAAATAATCACTTTACAATTTATTCCAAGACTAGATCATCTACCCTACTTGACCTACACAAATGGTAGGTCAATGGAACTACATTGCTAATAAATTTGGAGCTGCTAGATATGGAGAATGGCAACTGGCAATCTGGTGAGATAAGGAAGAGAATGTGACATTCTGCTTCAGATTTCAACCATAGATGCTTGAGCACAATTGTTTTGTGGATACAGCATTTTTTTCTTCAAGGCTGAAGAAATAACAGCAAACAAAGGAATGTAAACAAAACAGCAGGTTGCCTGGAGAGTATGCTTTGAAACAGGAACGCACAGAAGAATGGTTCAAATCTAATCCAGGGTTGTGACAGTCAGGTCAGGAATGTCAGGCAGTCTAGAGGTCAGATGTTCAAGGTTTCTTTTACCAACAGCCTTCACAGAAACATCATGCTGTGAACTGTATTGCAGGCTACTTCTTCTGACTGCCGGCTGCCTGCAATTTGGCAGTTCAAATCTCACCAGGCTCAAGGTTGACTCAGCCTTTCATTCTTCTGAGGTCAGTAAAATGAGAACCCAAATTGTTGGAGGCAATATGCTGACTCTGTAAACCACTTAAGAGAGGGCTGTAGAGCACTGTAAAGCGTTATATAAGTCTAAGTGCTATTGCTATTGCTATACAACAGCCAGAGGACAAATGTTGTTTTCAGGTAGAAAGAATTGCTTCATAAACCAGGCTGCAGCTAGCTGTCACTAATTAAAGGTCTTCTTCCCTGTTTGGCAAGAAACCTCATGGAAAATCTTTGCTATGCTCTTTTCTCCACTCACTGGAGCTAGAAGGGTTTACCTTATCTTCATCTGAGTGTTCTACTGTAGCTGTCTAGCTGATGCCTGTGTTTGATCAACCTTGGTTTGGTGTCTTCTGAGGTTGACATTTTGAAGGTTCAGCTAGAACCTCTTATTCAGATTCAGATTCAGAATCTGAACCTGGGTCATGACAGGAGATAAGAGACACAGTGAGTTTTAAATATGGACGGTATGTCCTACACTGAATACTTTTTTTCCTCCAGACAACTCAATCCTCTGATTTCAGCTGGACATTTCCCTCTGCGTATAAAAGCACACTGCAGTATAAGTCTGAATCTTTAGTACACAGCTGTCACACCATGAGGTTTTTCATCATTATGGACAAAGAAAACTTTTCAAGCTTGTTTCCGTCCATCATAACAAAGATGTTTTCCCAGAATACCAACATGTTGGCAACAGATAGTTGGCAAGAGCATGACCCTGCCATTTTCATACATTTTCTCTATCAATGTATCACCACAGCCAAAGTTGACACTGTCTACTAAATTTGACTGACTTGCTGTCTTTGGGAAAGCACACACAGCTAATTTGCAAACTGGTAACTGAAAAATATACTTTATTCCTTAAAGAATAAAAACCGCACTAAGGAAAACATATGTTTGTGAGTGTGTCTGCCCATCAACTTGTATTTAATTTGTAGAATATGCAAGGATATATGAAGGAGATGTGCTGCTGGGAACCTGTAGTAGGAGGGTGTATGTATGTATGTATGTATGTATGTATGTATGTATGTATGTATGAATGTATATATGTATGTATCAGTGGTGGGTTCCTCCAGGTTCAGCCCGGTTCTCCTGAGCCGGTAGCAGTGACAATATGACGTCACTGAACCGGTTCTGCCCCCCCAAAATCACTCAGCTGATTTTGTGCCTAAAACTAGAACTCACACTCCCAGTTTCTCTCTTACTGCTTTAATGTCTACATCAAGACAGCTGTCAATAGTAATATAGTTCTGCTTTATAATACCTAGAGAGAACTTTTTTTAATGTCACACTAAATTTTGGAAAAGAAATGAAATACTGGAAGCAGAGAAAGTTATCAAATGTTCATTTATTTCTTTTCATAAAATTTATTGACTGCCTCAATCCCAAGGGATTTTGGACAGTATACAGATCTAAAATACAACAAAAAATACGATACAGAACAAAAGGAACCGTTCTGGTGGTCTTAGATCCACTCAAAAGACCTCTCTATGAAAGCTAAGCTATTACTAGCCACTCTCTCCTCCATCTCAAATGGGAAAGAAAATCCCCCTCTTCCAGAATATTTGTCATTCCATTCCATCCAATCATGCCATGCAATAAGAGAAAACTTTTAACAAATGCTTCTGGTTATCTGGGTTTGGCTGGCAGAAGCTAACCAGGAAAACTGGCTTCTTAGATACCCAGAATTGGGGCCTTAAGAAGCTTTGTAAGTGGTGATGAAAACTACATTTGATAATCTGTGTTTTTCTAGCAGTTGTGTTATTGAATGGTAATACTAATCCTGCCCAATAAAAACTTCTCCTTTTTGGATCACATGACATTTCCAGTTTTTCAACAACAGCCACATGTAATTACAGAAATCTGATTGCAAGATGACCAGGGCAGGAGTAATTGTTTGCAATGCATCCTATTTTGGTTAAGGTTACATCTTGCATATTGGTCAAAGCTTCCACCTGCTCTTCTAACAGAAGACATGAGTCCAAAATGACTTCCAATTTGAGGTCTGCTCTCTTCAGAAGAGCACAGTCCAGTCAGATGTCAAAATTGGCATTATCAAAAGAAAACAGTAGCCTTTAAAGTGATATCCATACTGTCTTGTTTGAATGGAATCTGTTTTTCCCCAATCCAGCTTTCAGGCACCAGAATGTATGATCTGAATATTAATGATACTTCACTCCAAATTGGGAACTGACCTCTCCCAATAGATTTATGTAAACATTAAACAGAATTAGAGAAAGGACTGAGCCCTAGAGTGTGCCACTTGACTGCTTGAGTTTCTTTCCTGATCTAATCATAGAATGTTGGCCTCCATTTGGCTAGAGCCAGGAACAAGGGCACTGTTTCAATACGTGTTTGTAAAAATCTTCCTGTTGAGATATGCTAAAGGCATAAGGATGTAGATTATATGTAAAAATCCCTCCTCAATGCAATACTGGGTATATTAACCAGAAACTGGAATAAATTTGTCTATTTATTATAATGGTGGTATCAGAGACATCTTTAGTAAATATCATGGTAAAGTGAAAATGGTAAATGCTAAATTTACCATGGTAAATTGTAAATTGCCATGTTAAATAGTAAATTTAGCCATACTATATTAGTGCATCTTTGGTAAAGGCCAGATCAAGTGCAAGCCCATAGTTTTTATGGCAGCCATGAATTCAGAACCATTGCTAATGTCAGAGAGATTAGTGGTGAATCCACAATCATCCTTGCAATATTGTTTATTGTATTATGTAGAGCAGTAACTCTACATAAGCAAGAGTGGGTCAGGTTCAATTTTCTTTAGGATTTTAAATGTTGTAACATGTGGATACAGGTTGTATTGCTTTTTAAAATTTCTGAATGTTGTATTTAATCTATTCAACTTCTCGAGTGGTTGTTCATGAAACTAATAAAGCTAATAACTAAATGAATTATAAAATGAATTAAATATCACAACATCTGCGTTTCATCTGATGGATAATTGTGTGTGGATTTAAATCATTAAAATGATCTCAAACACATGCTCATTTCTCAGGACATAGGACATAATCCTGGACATAATCCAGGACACACATAGCTTTTGACAATTATTTGAATTAATAGTTGGGCTTTAGAAATGCTGAATTTTTCATAAAATGTTTTTTTTCCAGTTCAGCCTGCTGATATAATTTGCTCCCCCCCAAATGATTTATGTTGTGTTTATTTCTTTTCAAAACAAGAATGAAAAAGAAATACACAAAATCATGAACATGTAAGAAATCTCACATCTCTAATTACAAAACATTCTTTCCTGCAATTGATATATTAAATATTTAATCTGAAATGATTTATCTCCCATTTTAGAAAAATGCTTAGAGAGTTATCATTCTCAAAAGATATTTTGGGTCATTTTCTTTGGGAACACACAATTTCCTGCAGCTTCTTCTATGACATTTCACTGCTGTAAAGGACGATGCTATGTCACATTCCCACTCATTTTTCGTATTGTAGTGATCTATTTTGCAATATAGTCACTACTAACTAGTGAAAAACAGCATCTCAATACTACCATAATAAAGTTTTTGTAGAAGCCAGTTTCAGGCAGCATTCATGTAAGAAGGATGTAGAGAGGCATTATAGAATACAATTTGGAATACAATGAGAATTGTGTGATAAACATATGCAAGAAGATTGAATGAAGCCAAGGGGATAATTTGAGAGGAGTCAATATCCAGATTATTTATTGTGAAACTATTCTTGATTCCAGTAATGCATTTAACAATCTTCTTATTATTATCAATAACCCCATTGGTTCTCATAACAGCTTTCTTAAGATGGTAAAATATGGATCAAACCATATTATTCTTGGGTAGATTGGAAATGATAAAACAAATGGCCATTAAACAATTAATTTCCCTGGATCAACCTGGAAGGAGGCACATTTTTTATTGGCTATCACTGGGCTGTTTTCCAAGCCATCTGTTGTTCAATATCGTATCAATTTATAGAACCCTATATAGCATTGGGTTACATAATTTGAGGGATTGTCTCTCCTTGGTTACAACCATTCACCCCATCAGGATTGACAGGAGAGGCATGTTATTGATCCTACCATTTGAAGAGCCATGGGGTCCTCATTTTGGAACTTCAAACCTACCCTTCCCAGAGGTTAGATTGCCTCAGCCCTATTTGCCTTCCAGAAAGCTTTGGAAACATGGTTCTACCACTATGCCATAGGATTTGAATATTGTTTAGAGGCTGCTCATATTGTATGGATTGAAAAAATACCACTGATTAAGCTTTTATAGTTTTTAATCTGATTACATTGTTTGTTGGTTGGTTTTTTTAAATTGTTGTGGTTTTTAATTTTGCGAGCCACCCAGAGACACATACATGAGATGAGTGGCTATATCAAATGAATGAATGAATGAATGAATGAATGAATGAATGAATGAACGAACGAACAAACAGAGATTGTCTTTCAAATTGCAGATTATAGATTGCTGGGAGAAGTGGCCTTAACTATTTCAACATTCAAAATAATCATTTTGAATGTTGAATTTTGAATCATGCATTTCTTCTAGGCTTCCAGGGGGTTTCTGTTGGCTTCTATTTCTCAGCAGTCATTTCTTTGTAGAATTAGAATGAAATATTTTGTGTGTGTGTTTGTGTTTGTGTGTGTATATATATACACCGATTGCAGGCTAGAAATGAATATAAATATATAATAGAAGCATGAGTCAAATAATTTGAGACTTAAACTAATAATGCAATTTAAGTAATTACTAATCTATTCAGGTACCTAGCATGATGAGACACAGAACTGTCTTCAGGAAACAAGCATGTGACAGAATGCATATGGAAAGAGTGTGGAAAGAGAACAGAAATATTGTGAAAACTATTCCATGCACAAAGTCCTACATTTTGTTGGGCACATACTGGGGATGGGGGATCCTGTTTTTCAATTCAAACCTGGCAGCAGGCGGTACAGGGAAATTAGATTCTGTGAAGATCACTGCTATGGACAGCAATGACTATGGGAGAGAAAATATTGAGAAGACCAGGGAGAGGGACAGAAGAATCTGTCAGAGTTCCAAGTAACATCCCCAACGAAAGAAGACTCTGAGGCTCAAAGTTCCTCCAAGTTTCATTTTATTAGAGATGTCATTTTGGCACATCTGGGAAAACCCAAATCTGAAAGCTTCCAGGTTTTCCCCACCAAATGAAAATCCCTGCCCAGCACCCACATGCCCATCACATGGCCCAATCAATGCACTGTCCCAACCGGAGATGCCTCCCAGTCACAACCCTCCAGGTGCAGGGCAGGATGTCCTTGACTCCCAGAGAAAGGAATATTATTATGGCTATATATTTCCCCAGCTCCATACAATCTCCCCTTCCAGTTTCCCACAGCACTAAATGTGGTAGGCCTGAAGGTCCAATGCAAAAGATGACTTCCAGGCCTGACAGAAGCCTTATTGTGGATTTTTGGAGTTAGTCTGAAGATCATACATACTCCATAACTAGAAGCTACCTGAAATATCTTCTACCTTGGAGTATTCCAAAGACGGTTTGATGGATTTACTTTTTGTATCTTGCTGCAGTTAAATATCTGTCAAGGAAACAGTAAAGTTAAAGGTTTCCCTGTCCAGTTGTGTCCAATTCCATTTCTTGGTCATGGGAGCCAGCATTGTCTGAAGACTTTTTTTTTTTTTTTGTAGTCATGTAGCCAGCATGGCTATATGCCAAAAGTGCATGGAATACTGTTACCTTCCCACCAAATGGTACCTATTAATCTACTTGCATTTGCATGTTTTCAAACTGCTAGATGGGCAGGAGCTAATGCAGGAACAGTTGCACAGTGCTTAGGTCTCGAATCAGGGCTGTCAGCTTTCTATCTGACAATCTCAGCATTTTTAACTACTGAGCAATTATGTCCCCTCAAGGAAACTGTAGTATATCTCAAAATGGCAGGGGTATGTATCTGCATAGAAATTCATGGGATTGTTTTCAACATGAACCTGTTTCAAGGAGCTTACATCCTAGAACTCTGTTGCCATGGCATGTCTTACATAGAAGGGTAATTTCAAGACTCTGAGGCCTTCATTTTAGAAGAATGCAAAAATTGCATGTTTACCATCCTGAGATTGTTGATTACACTGGAAAATGAAAATTTTAATTCAAAGGATGCTTCCTTACATTGACTTTGACCCACGGTCAGTTGTATTCATTATATTTTATCCTATTTGTCTGCAGTACAGTACTTTTTCAGAAATGAGCCTTTCCTGTTTTGAGGTGCCAAGAATTAATCTTGAAACCTCTGACATATAAAACATGTGTTTTATCATTGAACTGCTATAGCTATACTGAGCTTCTTATAAATCCACTGGTCATGATCCAGCTGAGAGTAAAATATCATTTTTTCCATCCAATTGTGTCTGATTCTCAGAGACTACCTGGATAAGTCCCTGCGGCAGGCAAGGTATTTCAGATTTTTGTCATTTTCTCCTTAGTAGTACTGAGAGAAAGTGACTAACCCAAGGTCGCCCAGCTGGCTTTATGCCTAAAGCAGAACTAGAACTCACTAGTCTCCCAGTTTCTAACCTGATGCCCTTAACTACTACCGTATACTGGTTCTCTAAACATAGTTAAGACTCCTAAAATCATTGGTTCATTGACCGTATAAAATTGTAGTTTCAATGCATAAAGAAAAAAATGGTTGATTTCCTGGTATGATTTAGACAATTCAGGGACGGGGCAGTAGATTATCTTTATAATATCTGGCCTTTTTAAAAATAATATTTTCACTCTCTAGATTAGAATGTTAAAACTTTGTTGTCTTGCTTTTTATGTTAACATTTAGCCCCCCCCTTTTTTCTGGAGATCATAAAGTCTATTAAAAATCATTTTGTTAATGTATTATTCCCTTTTATGTATTGCTCACCTGATACATTTTCACCAGCAAATTAATGAAATCAGTCTCAGACTTCACAAGGTGACAAAGCATGAGTCAGTTAGGATGATTTATATTGCAAAGAGAAAGCAGAAATGTCATTTTAGATAAATATGCCAATCAGGATGAAGTCATCTTCTAATAAGATAGGTATATGAAAGTGATAAGGGCATGTCACTTTGAGTTTTGTGGTATCTTTTAAAATTGCCAATGATGAGACTATAATAGGGGATGCATTGATCAGGCATCTGGATTCCCTTTTTTCCCTCCCAGTAAGTAAGCTCCAATGTTTGTTTATTTATAATTTATTAATTTATGAAGCTCAGAAATATTTTGGAATAATCTTGATTTATTTGCGATAACAAGTGAAGCTTCCCAGTTTATGATACCATGGATAAACTAATCATGTTTATTGGTACGAAGAGCCATTTGATAGGGAAAAGGTAACAAGCACTCCAACATCTAACTTTCATTTTTCATTAGGAAAGAGGTGCCCAACCACCATTTTCAGGGTTGCATGCAGCTGCTCAAAACTTTGGATGTGGTCTGCATAGCCCTCCAAAAGTTGCATCTGAAAATGAATTTTTAATATGTTAGATTATGGAAACCAGTAACTGTACATGGAGTAATATTAACAATAATGAATCAATTAATTATAATGAATATATCAACTTAATTAAATTTTCTTTAATTCTGACCTGCCACCTTTTTGGTTCTAGCTCCCTCCAATTTTTTTAAGTGCACCCTCTCCCCAACATATCACTCAGATATCTGGCATGCTGAATCCTTAGCCTAAAAAAAGGATAACATTCCTGCATCAGAATATTTGGGACATTTTGAGAAAACTTACACTTATATTCTTGCCTTTGGTTTGAAACCAATGTCTACTCAGTCCTCAATCTGATGCTTATGACCAGGGGTGAAATGCTCCGGGTTTGGACCGGATTGCCCGATCTGGTAGCGATGGAGGCGGGTGGTTCGGAGAACTGGTAGCAAAAATCCCTGCCCCCCCAAATGGCCCAGCGGAGCTGCGCAATCATTAGAGGCTTTTTAATTATTATTTTTAAAAGCATTTTTTCTACAACCTCTTTGGCCAAAAAAATGCTTTTAAAAGTAAAAAAAAAAAAGCCTCTGATGATCGCACAGCTCAGCTGGGATCATCAGTGGCTTTTTTTTTAAAAAAAAGAAAGCCTCTGCCAATCAGGCAAGTCAGCTGGGATCATCAGAGGCTTTTAAAAGCATTTTTTTTACAACTTCTTTAGCCGAAGAGGTTGTAGAAAAAATGATTTTAAAAGTAAAAAAAAAAAGTTGGCCACCCCCACTCAGTCTTATTACCCCCCCAAACCACGCCCACAGAACTGGTAGTAACAAATTTTACATTTCACCACTGCTTATGACTTATCACTTCGTCTGGAAACACAAGAAAAATTGCCCCTTATTTTACAGATGTGGGCATGACAAACAGAACAGAACAACAATAAAACTACTATATTCATAAATTCACAGGGATCTCTCAGTGAGAACAATGGAGAAGCTTTGCAAAGACTTGAGATTATTCTGTTCTCTGTTTTATGAAAGTATTGGATGTTCTACGTTTGTGCTTACAGCAAATATAAGCCCAAAGATAAGCTTCCCAAACTCCAAATGAACTGACCAAAACCGTGGACCAAATCTTTTGCATTATTTCATTAAAAGTATAGATATCTTCATAGGAAGTAGATTGTTTGGAGAGTGACAAACCAAGTGTTTTTGAAAATTCCTCCATGTAAAATAGTGACAGATTGTTGTTCTGTAATAATTCCAAATGCTCATACAGACAAGAGACTCCTAGAAACAATTAATAGTAATAGGATTCTTTTTCCTGCTATAGATATGAAGATAAAGCCAGAGTCTAATATAAAAAGGAGAAGAGAGTCATAGAAGAGGACATATTTGCAGTGAATGCTACCAAAATCTATGTTTATGAGACATTTCATTAAGAATTCGTAGGAGCGCAGAACTGAGAAGAAGCCAATGAACCAACCAATAAAACTCACCTTCCCCAAACCAGGGTGTCTTTAGGAAGACCGTATATCATACCTTACAGTTTTTAATGAGAAACATCCTTTAGAATGAAATGCTGCAATTACCAAACCAAGAGCAATATACAAGAAGAGAGACAATGAGACTCTTATGCCCATCAACAATTAGGATATCAGTAGCCAAACAAAAATGTACAGGGATCCCTGCATTGCAGTCCTACCCAGTCTGGTGGCATATCTTGAATTTCTGTTACAAGATGAATATCTCTTGCTTACCTTGCTTATAAGGTAAACAAGAGGTCTGAATTTTCTCACATGCATGAGCTTCCTTCAAATCCCAGGTTGGCCGCCATAAGGAAAAAAAAAACATTAAATTAGTAAAGCCTTTCATCTGATCTAACAAGGCAGGGACTTGATATTACCAACTTCCTGTCTCATCTTCCTCTTTAACTGAATGAATTAGCCTATGCAACAAGAACTTCTGAGTTTATATCTCATTTCTAAGGCCAAGTTCCCAAAGCAGTTCACAATTCTGTAATAAAATAAAGTTATATTATAAATAAGAGACCAATAATACAGTAGTCAACTTCTCAGAGGAAGGTCTATTTTCTGCTCCTGTTTTCAGAAAAACTGCTTCTGCCAGCATATACTTTGTTTGCCAAGCATATATTTTTAATGCAACATTTTGGTTTTTTAAAATTTTGCTAAACTTGTTTCCATGCTGTTTTCCCAAGCAATGCAAATGCACTGAACGGATAAGATGTAAGACTAAACAATAAATAAAAAACATAAAGCAATAAATAAACATCATAAAACAAATTACAGGATGACCAAACACAAATTTCTGGTAAATCTGTATTTCTTTACTTGGCCTGTCACCACCAGTAAGGGCCATTCCCTTCTTTCTAATTGCAAGAATGGCTGACATTGTCTCATCCACTTCATTGGATATCCATCCCAAATCTCTATTTTCCAGCTTCAAATCAAAATAGCTGTTTTTTGATCTAAGATTTTAAGCCCTTCAGCCTGGATAATCTCCAGAATTTTTTTTTGTTCCAGTAGCAATCCCAGTTCTGGTTGCATGCAATGCCTGGTTTGCCCATTCTCTAGACAGCTATTTCATCTCGAGTTGCCAGATTATTCTTGGTTGGTTGGCAGTTGTTTATTTCTTGTTTTTTAAAAAATGTTGATTCAACAATGACTTTTTAAATGAATGAATCAACCGAGAAGCTCATGCTCCATTCAACTTTTATATCTGCAGTGGACACCTTTTCTGTTTCTATCTATTCTGGGTGAAGTAATTTTTTTGCATTCCTAACTCACACCCACCAAATGGCAAACTGGGTGGTTTTAAATTACTAACTCTTAGCTTGAGCACCGCATAATCTAGGCTTAAATATGCAGTTCACAAGTCCCTCTTCCATTCTAAAAGTAATGATATACATTCAGCAGTCTAGTACATAGGCTCAGGAAAAAAAGATTAAATGAACTCAAATTCCAAATTCAGTACATTTATTAAAAATTAATCCAAGAGTTTGTAGATGATGCATTTGGATAGTGATTCTTTTAAACATGTTTTATACTTTTTAAGTTTTGGCAGAAAGTACTGGATAACATAAATGTAATTGCGTGACAAAAGTCAAAATTTTCAGTTGATGAATTTTTTTTTCAATTACACACTTAGTATGTAGAATATGACAATGGAACAATGTAAATGGATTCTCTGTACTCATATTATGGCCAAAAGATTGATTTTGCAGGATTGGAAAGATAAATATATGGTGGTTTTCACAAAATGGATTGAGAACCTGATTGCATTTATTGTGTATGAACAGATTGTCTGTAGACCAGTGGTGGCTTTCTACCAGTTCACCCCGGTTCGGGTAAAGCGGCGACGGGAGGCTCTGCCCACCATGCCTGGATGTCATCACAGACGCTCTGCACATGCATGCTCACAGTTCCGAACCAGTAGTGAAGGTAAGTGAAACCCACTACTGCTGTAGACATAGATTTTGCACTGACAAATGCAATGAAATATAGGACTCATTTATACAAAATAAACTATATTTAAAGAAATATTTATATAAATGAAATTGAAATATATGTTTACCTGAATATTAGAATGCAGATTAGATATCTGTATATCTACTGTATACCTACTGTATATCTATCTATCTATCTATCTATCTATCTATCTATCTATCTATCCATCCATCCATCTATCCATCTATCTAAACTATTTTCTGCTGATATATTTTTTTCCTTGGCTGTAGTTTTCATTTTTTAAAAAAATAGTTTTTATGCATCTTTTCTTTCTTTGATGAGGTTTGTATTTGTATCTTTGTGTTTTGTTTTTTAAAAAGCAATAAAAGAATATTTTTTTAAAAAAAATCCAGGATGAATCATTCTGTTATGTGGATTCATGTAGATTTTGGTCTGCACATGCTAAACACATCCCTTATTTAGAGGAATGGGTTGTCAAATAGGAAGCTCTATCTGTCACAGCTACCCACCCAGAATTATGTTAATCAATTCTGTAGCTGAGGAATTGTTTCACACTAATTTGTTTTCTCCTCCCTTTATGAAAAAGTCTAAGCAAAAATCTGTAGATAGTTTTGTCAATAAGACCCCTAGTCTGAGTTCCAGCTCAGTTAAATGATTGCAAAATAAATGAAAGGTCAGAAAATAAATCTATAGAGGATAAACCAAGCTTCTTAGCTGAGATTTCTCATCACTCTAAGATTTAGCTTGATCTGTTTATCTGCCCATCCAATCAAGAATTGCACTGCACATATCAACAGGATATAGTGCTGATAGATCCTAACTTTGGGAACATCATTATATTTACGATTTAATATCACTGAAGAGATTTTGAAAAGGGGAGTAAATCCTATATTACAGGTGGACTACTAAATGCAATCCCACACATATCTAATCAGAAGTAAGCAATCACACACGTGCACACCCACACACAGAGTGTCCAGATTATCTTTAGGATATTATTTACTGAAGCTGCTTTATCAGCTTCTTGGACTCCCTTCCCATATTGCCTTAAAAGGCAATGGATGCATTTTGAAAATTATAGTCAAATGATTCCTGCTTTAAAAATCAAACAAAGAAAGAAACAAAGAAACCGCCCCCCCCAGCACATCTTCTAACCTCTTGTGGAACTCTCTTGATGCTTACTTTTAATCAGATTTTTATCTGATTAAGAACATAATTCAGAGAGGAGCTGGAGCCTTAACACTCCCCTGTCAATGCCTCCAAAATACTGTAGACTGAACTTTTCAAAATTTTCTTTTCCATTTTCATTAGTCTCAGCACTCAGGATTCACTAGACAGTGAACCTGGCCTCCAAAACAAGACTAGCTTTAAAGAGAATCCCTCTCCCCATGACTTTATCCAAACCAGCATCCTTCCCATGTATCTACATTTAGCAATTTATGGCAGTGTGACTGAGAAAGAAGGGTTTTCCTTATATAACTTTACTGCTGTCAGTGACTAGTCACATATGACACAAAGTTATAAAGTGGCATAAAAAACATTTCTTTAAACATAGCTATAAAATCCTAATATTAAGACAATATTCTCTTGCAAAAACAAGTGACAGCTGTAAAAAGTTCCATAATGCCTCTGGAAATATTGAGGCACTGAGCCCTAAATTAAACCAAATAAAATAATCATTCGAACAAATTTACTAGAGTAGAATGCTTCCTTCCTTCCTTCCTTCCTTCCTTCCTTCCTTCCTTCCTTCCTTCCTTCCTTCCTTCACTCCACTCCACTCCACTCCACTCCACTCCACTCCACTCCACTCCACTCCACTCCACTCCACTCCCCTTCCTGATTTAATACATTGATTTGGTTCACTCATGATGCTAAGTCATTAAAATGACTGTTTGGTTTTAACATTTTGTTTACGCTCAGCCATTTGCAACACATTCAACAAAATGTGGCTAAAAGAAATTATGATTAAAAGGAATGCTTAGTGTAAACTCAGCCATTACAAATATCTATTTTTTTTCACAAAACTTTATTGAGTTTCAAAGGGTTTTAGTTATCAAATCCAAACCTTAAATTTCATTTCTTCAGTTTCTAGAAAATAGTCCAAATATGGTTTCCAAGAAGAAACAAATTTCAAATCTTTTCTATAATGCAGGCAGTTGGTTTTGCCATCTCTGACAATTCCATTAGCTTTACCCTCCATTTTTCCATTGTAAAAATCTGACGGCCCTTCTACCTCTGCACATAAAGAAATGTTGTTAGTTATTATTTTAAAAACAAAGTTCCATGACAGTTTTTTTCATTTATTTGTGCATCAAATTTGTATGTTTTAGTTTCAGTTTTACATTTAATTTGAGTATTCTCTGAATCAAAATACATATCTGATCCCAAGATTTCTTAGCTTTCTTGCATGCCCACCAAAGATGATAAAAAGTACACACAGTTTGATTACATTCCCAACATCTGTATGACACACCCTTATACATCTTTGATAATTTATCAGGTGTTAAATACCAATGATACATTATTTTATAAAAAATATCTTTCAAGTTACAGTTCAATTTAAGAATATTTGTGCTTCTACTGAAGTGAGTCTCTGGGAGTTTTGTTGTGTTAGAGAAATAGTGACAAAATATCCTGGAAGAAAATAATGCAAGACGACTTCCAATTTGTTGCTATGTCCATGGAGGGACAAGGAATTCAATCTGGAGAAGGAGCCTTTGCCCATGTCACTGCATACAGATTGGTCTACAGTAAATGGAATTGCAATTTATTATCTAATTGTATGGAGCTTGATTGTAGCTCATTCTTTCTCTGAAACAAGAACCTTAGTCTAACTTCCAGCTCCTGTCTTTCCATAGAAGCTAAACAATTTAATAATGCTTCTGCCACTCAGTTATTGCAACAAAACATTGCAGAAACACACTATTACAAGTGCTTGATATCTGTTAGTGTGTAAAATGTGATAACAACATAGAGGTTAAAAGGACTGAAATTGTAATAGAGAGGCCTGAAATGGAACTCACAATTTAGGTTCATTTTTTTTCCTTTCTTAGACAGAAATCAGCTAAGACAAATCTTTAAAAGTATGATTACTAGAACCTAGAAGGATCATTTGTTTTGGTAATCTCAAGGCAGATGTGACATGCTGCAAATAACATCCTAGGGTTTCTGCATAGCACCACATAGTACTCCCTGCTCCTTTGGGACATGGATTCATAGTTTTTAAAAGACATATGACCATCAGATTGTGGAGAAACAGACTTGATGGTCTAAATGACTGCTATTTTTTTCTCCTTGCACTATTTCCAATTGGAGCAGTGTTACATTTCTTTTACAATTAGCTACAGGATGTTTCACATAAATATGCATCTCTATGAGTAGAAGAGCAAGGCCACCTGCAGCATTTTGAAACTTGGCTTGGTTTTTCCTTATCTATAATCCAGCTGCTCTTCCAGCAGTTTTAGAAAAGGGTGAGATCAGGAAAAAAAAGATGAACCATCTTTTTTTAAGATTAACCAAGTTAAGAAACCAGCAATGTTTGGGTCATTCACTTTCTGAATGGCAGTAATTATAGCTGTTCATGTTTTGTTTTGTTGTGTTTTGTTTTAAGACTAATAATGCCTCATTTCCTTATATTTGGATCACATTAGAAATATAACATCTAGTACAAAGCAGGGGTGGATTCTACTTACCTTTACTACCAGTTCGCATCGCGCCCAAAGCTTCTGCGCATGTACAAATCACGTATGATGACGTCCTGGTCAGTGGGTGGAGCCTCCCGCCGGTTTTGCGAACCGGTCCAAACTGGAGGCAACCCACCACTGGTACAAAGAAATTTCCAGAGAAGATGAGTATTTCCTAACAAATTAAGCTTTTACAATAACAGCTATCAATATTAACAGTAAGAGAAATTGAAATAAAAATGAACTATTTAAATCTAATATGAGTTTTCAATCAAATTAGGAAAAAGGTTGGCAGATAAATTACAAAAAGAAAAAGAAAAGAAAATGATACTGTAAGAACAAGAGCAAGATACTGTATTAATGGATAATGTGGCTATGCAAAAAGCATTTCGTCAATCTTATTACAATTTGTATAAAGGACAAGACAATTCTCTAGAGAAAATAGATGAAAACTTAAAACAATATTTACTGAGCATTACAGACGAACAGATTATGAGTGGACCTATAATAATAAATTTGTGAAACTATAAAAAAGATTAAACCAAGAAAAATTCCTGGACCAGACAGATTATCAGATTCTTATTGTAAATGTTTTGAGGATGAACTTTTATAACCTTTTCAAGATACAATGAATTCTATTTTATAGGAGGAAAAATGCCAGACAGTTGGAAGGAGACCCCTATAGAATTAACACCTAAAGAAGAACTAATTTTTATTTTGACAAGAAACTATAGGCCAGCAGTTCTCAACCTGGGGGTCGTGACCCCTTTGGGGGTCAAACGGCCATTTCACAGGCGTCGCCAAAGCCCTCTCTCGCCCCCCCTTGCCTTCACTCACCCTCATTCTCTGCTCTGTTAGATCGCCGGCCGTTCGCTTACCCCGCCCACTCCCAATCTATTGCTGCCTCCTGACTCCCAGCTGATGGCTAAAGGAAAAAAAACTGTTCATATTCTTGCCGCGGGGCTTCAAAGGGCCGCCCTATAGCCAGTGGTGGGATTCTGCTGGTTCCGCCCCGCCCCTTGCCAATAAATAGTGGTGGGCGAGGGGCGGGCAAGTCAGGAATTTAACGAATGGTTCGGTGTTTTTTTGTAATTTTATTGGCCCACACACAGCATAGGCAAATTAGCTCTTGATTAGATCGGCTCCCGACTCTCAGCTGATTTGCTCTCAGCTGTTTTGCTCAGGGCTCTGCTGCTTGCTCGAGCAGATATTTTTTCCCCTAGCTATGCTGAAAAACGAAACTGAAACTGCTTTGCTGTTGCTGCAATGTTGGAAAATTAGGCAGGCAGATTTCTTTTCTTTTTCCTTACCAAAAAAGGTAGGTGCAAACAATGGGAAATTTAGGGAAAAAGAGGAGAGTTCAAGATTTTAAAACACAAAAGAAAAAAAGCTCTATTTAACTAGGGAATTGTAATAATTGAGATACTATTAATTGTATATTTCTGAACGCAGAAATGGTTAAGTTGTGGTTTGGAGGAATATATGGGGGAAATTATTTGGTTTATTATTATTGGTAAATATAATTAATTGATTTGTAAGAAATTGGATTGCATGGAAATAATTGGAATATTCATGTTCATATTGATTAGTATACAAAAAAGGTAGTTATATAACTAATTGATTTATATTAAAATGTTGAATTTATATTAAACAACTGTAATATTACATAATTAACCAATGTAAGGATGGATATAAAAATAGATGACAATGGGAAGGGGTATAATATAGAATAGAAGGGAAAAATTTAATTTGATTAAGATTAGAGATGAGGATGAAGGGTAATATTGGTTTTTTAAAAAAAAATAGATGAGGAATAAATATGGCAAAATGGAAATATAGAAATTGTAAATTTAATTGAAATGACTAAACACTGTTTAAATTTGTGAACCGGCCAAATACTCTGTTCAAAGAAAATAGATTGTATGTTTGTATGTGTGTTTGTAATTATTGTTATTTATTCATATTTGTTCTCTTTCATTCTTTAAAGTTTAACAATTCATTCTTTATCTTAATATCTTTATATTTGTTTGGGGTTGGCTTTCTTCCCTTTCATCTTTTTTATTGTACAGTAATCTTTCTCCTCAAACCTACCACCTCTCTCTTCTCTTTCCTTCTTACTTTCTCTTCCTCCCCCTCTTCTTCTCCTCCCTATTTCCTCTTCCTTTCTCCTTCTCCTCCTCTCTTTCTCCCTCTCTTACCCTCACTCCTACTCTAATTTCCCTTCCCTTCCCTTCCTTCAACCCTCTCTACTGCTGTATGGACTAGTCAGAGGGCTGAAAAACTTACAACTGTCCTCACATTTTACGTTTTTGCCCTATCTTGTCACCATGGTGAAGAGAAGCAGTTGTGAAATGAGTGACATGGTTGTTAAGAATGCTACAATGGGCATAAATGATGACCAGTCATAAGAGCAAAGACCGGTCAAAAGTGTGAGGACCTGTCAGAAATCACTTTTTTCAGCCCTCTGGGTAGTCCTTTTGTGCATATGGACTACTCAGAGGGCTGAAAAAGTTATTTTTGACTGGTCCTCGCACTTTTGACCAGTCCTCAAACTTACGACTGTCCTCACATTTTACGTTTTTGCCCTATCTTGTCACCATGGTGAAGAGAAGCAGTTGTGAAATGAGTGACATGGTTGTTAAGAATGCTGCACGGGCATAAATGTGAAGATGGTCATAAATGTGAGGACCAGTCAAAAGTGCGAGGACCTGTCAGAAATGACTTTTTTCAGCCCTCTGAGTAGTCCCTATACACATAGCCATGGCCATACGGTCACATGACCAACTAGCCACGCCCACCCAGTCACATGATCTCCAAGCCACACTCACAAAATAAGCCACACCCACAGAACCGGTAGTAAAAAAATTTAGAACCCACTCCTAGTTGGGGGTCACCACAACATGATGAACTGTATTAAAGGGTCACGGCATTAGGAAGGTTGAGAACCACTGCTATAGGCCAATATTATTATTGAATAATGACTACAAGTTGTTTACAAAGATTTTGGCTGATAGGCTGAAAATATTTTTTTAAGAATTCATTCATAGGGATCAATGTGGATTTTTTACCTAAAAGAGTTAAGGGACAATATAATCGTGTGTGGGACATTCTGGAATATTTGGAGCAACTTAATGAAAAAGAAGTTTCACTGATTTTCTCAGATGTAGAGAAGGCTTTTTATAATTTGAACTGGCCTGGTTTTGGAAGATGCAAACTTTAGGAAGAACTTTATAAAATGGATAAGATCAATTTGTACTACAGAAAAAAAAAACAATTAATTGTTAATGCTGATCTAACAAAGCCTTGTGAGAAACAAGAAGGAACCTACTTTCCATTAGTCTCTGTTAATTTGTTTGTGTGTGTGTGTGTGTGTGTGTGTGTGTGTGTGTGTGTGTGTAGTACAAGAACCTTATGACATTAGAAGCTAAAGACCAATTTCCCATATTTCTTTTTCCTACCAATCTCCTTTTCCTTATGTGTCATGCTTTTCTTAGGTTCAATTGCTGAATGTATGGACATGTGCTAAACAAGTGTTCTTTATTGGAATTAATTCTGTGAAAGTATACATTTTTAATCTGTTTACCTTGTCTTGTGCTTGCTGGACTATTCATGAAAAAACACTTGTATGTATTTATTACTATTTATTAAACGAATTTATATGACCGTCCAAGTCACAAATGTTGCAAGCTGGATAGCTTACAACATTTAAAAATCCACAACTTAAAACCCATTAAGTTTCCCACCACACACAAACACACACACACACACACACACATCCCACCCCATGGCAGCAGCCACTTGATCAACTTTGGAATTTGGAATTCTTTGGCCAAAAAACAGTAAAAGGATCTTCTTTCACCTATACACACCAATCAAGTGCAGATTAAGTAATTATCAGTAAGGTTTAATCAGAAAACAGAAACTGGAAAACCTAGAAATCACAACCACTGCAGCAGATTGGTTGTGAAATGTTTAGCAACATATTTTCTTTTATGCTTAATTCAATGAAATTCCATCTTTTCTCTCAGGAACTCTACTACAATTTGCCTATTTCCAAACCCCCTTTTCAATCTCACAATAATCTGACAAAAGAAATTAGACTGAGACTACATAATGAGCCAAGGTCATTGAGCAGGCCTCATGTCTAAGTACGGATTTGATCCAAAGTCTCCCCATTTCCTGTCTGATTATCTAGACATGACAAGATTTGACATGTCTGAATTAGCCTCCAAACCACTCTAATGTTTCTAATTGTAACCACATGATTTTGAATAATTTTCCATCTTATGTCAAAGATACTGTCTAATTTGGTTTCCACATCACTGTGCTTGTTCCCACTTCAAACCTAATTCCATCACTGTTTCTATGAAGGTGAGAAAAAACTGTTTATTTAAAAAAACAAAAACACACAATGTATTGGTAACAGCCTCTTCCGAGCCTAGCAGAGATATTGCTATGCAAGAGAACACAAGAAAATTACTGTCAACTCTTTGACAGTCACCAGGTTTGTTTCTGTGAATTTAAAACTTGGCTGCCAGTTGCATCTGAAAATTAATTTCACACATTTGAATCAGAACAAGCATAATAGCAGGGCCGTTGTGATCATAACTCCCTTGCAATAAAAATCGAGAAGCAAAGAAGAAGTTATTTCAAACATGATAATGCAGTTCAGTAATGCAAAAGGGCATCATTGCATTAAAAATAATAATTTTTGATTCAGGACAATTTTAGGGTAGGTGGCTGGCTATTTCGATAATATTAAAAAGAATTCCTGTTTTGTTTTTTTGTTTTTTTAAAAAAAAGATGTGCCAGTCCTATTGGAAATGTTGTCAAAGGTCTTACTCTTTTGCAAATGAAGAATACACAAACTCACATCCTTTAGTGTCAAAGCAAATCAGGAGCAGTTAACCCTTAATCCTTCTGAAAAAAAATGTGAAAAAGGAAATCAAAGTGACTGGGAAAGAAGTCATAATGGGGCACTTTGGGATTTCTAGTTTACAAAAAAAAAAAAAGGACATTCAGGGTCAGCAGCTAGAGACAACAACAAATGAGGCTTGGTTTATGTATGCATCAGCAAAAATTTACTGAAATACTATTTCAGTAAATATGAGAAAAAGCTTTTTCAGCAGTGGCCCCATCTTTGGGAAATGATTTATCAACTGGGCTCCCTTTCAAGCCTTTTAATCTATATCTAAATGTCAAATGTATCTAAATGTACATGCTGCCTAGGCATTTTTAAGTATTCTGGCTGCTGTTTTTAGTGGCACAGTGGTTAAAGTGGAGAATTGCAGGCTATTTCTGCTGACTGCCGGCTGCCTGCAATTTGGCAGTTCAAATCTCATCAGGATCAAGGTTGACTTAGCCTTCCATCCTTCTGAAGTGGGTAAAATGAGGACCCAGATTGTTGGGGGCAATATGCCAACTCTGTAAACCACTTAGAGAGGGCTGTAGAGCACTATAAAGTGGTATATAAGTCTAAGTGCTATTGCTATTGCTATTAAAACCAATGTTTTTACCTTTGATTTTAGTAGATTGTAGGCCATTCCAGAAAAGCATAACTTTGACAGTGGCATACAAATTTTCCAATGAATTAAGGAATTGAAATAGTATATAATAATAGTATAGGATGAGTGATGGCACAGTGATTGGAATGCAGTATTGCAGGCTAACTCTGTCCACTGCTAAGAGTTCAATCTGTAAAATGTTTAGAGAGGACTGTAAAGCACTATGAAGCAGTATATAAGTCTAAGTGCTATTGTTATTGCTATAATGCTTTGATCCTGTAGTCCTTGGCAGAAATCTGAAGATATATAATAGTTCTTCATTTATTTATTTTTTATGAGACTTCTCAGGTTTTTTTTTTTTTGCTATATTTATGAATTGATTTTCAATATTCTCCCCTCCCAGGTTGTACATATTGCACATCATTAAAGTTGTTATGACCAGTTTTTTTTTTGTTTTTGTTTTTACTAAATTAAACAGTTGGAGTTATCACTATTTATTTTTTAGAGAATTCTGACTCTGCAAGCAAGCATGTCTATTTTTTTAAAATAATAATTAATTTTGGCATTTTTTTTTAAAGTGCACTTCTGAATCAGTAGGGAAAGTAAGTAGATTTCACCCCTGGGAGGGCCCAACTGCTGGAGCTGCAAATGCAGATCATAAATAGTCCTCAAATAGTTCCAGTGTAACTTGGAACAGTCCCTAAACAAACAAACAAACAAACAAACAAACAAACTCAAGAATTACCTGTACTTGAAAGTACAATTGAAAAGATTTTGTTTTGCAATATGTAGCTTACCCGGCATAAATTCCCTTAAAGGTTGCAGGATCCAATTTGAGTCAGTCACTGGGATCAAAAGTTTTGTCTTATGAGCTTTTGGACTCATCCTGGAGCCCATCCTTGGAACTTCTCTGTGTTCCTTGAGGATGGGCTTCTCTTCATACAGAGAAGTTATCTGAGGATGGGCTCCATCATGAGCCTGAAAGCTCAGAAGACAAAACCTCTGGTCCCGATGACCGACCCAGATTGGATCCTGCAACAGGGACATGTTGGATCCCAGGGACACATATATTTGCCGTCATTCCCTTAACAGTGGCTGCTGATTTTAGGGAAGCCTCACATCCTCTCACATTATATTTTTAGGGTTTATAGTTCCCACACTGACTGCAACAGTCCCAATCAGGAAGAATTGGGTAGCACCTTTTCCAAATAATAAACATGATTAAAAGGCATACATTTTCATTAGCTACTGCTTGTTTTATCATAAAAGCTTTTGGATTTTAATAACAACTTTTGGACTCTTTTGAAAAAGGTGCTCAACTCTTTCTGTTTTTTGGCTATCATAGACTAGCATAGCTCTCTTATTACAATAATCCCCTTATCAAATTCCCAATTAACAGCAGTACTTAACTATTGGCTGCTACATGCATCTGGAGAACTAATAGGTGGCTGTTAAATGATACATTTCCACATCCCCCTGCCCCTCATCTTGCTGTTGCTCTTGCATGTTATGATCAATGCATCAAACAGTCAACTCTCAATCTATAGTTTCAAAAAAGCTTCTCAAGTTAATGGTACAACATGAAAAATTAAAGAAAAAATATTGCAGTGCATGGAGTAAGTACAGCATTATCCACTTCAAGTGGAAGATGTATTTCATGTATTTCATGCATGAGATTGGGTGGGGCTAGAAACAGAGGGAAACACCAATTATGGCCCTCAGAAGTTGTGTGTTAAAGTTGTATAGAATGTTACATATTAATTCAATGTAGTATAGATCATTGCCAGTAAGCAGTAAGGACATGCTGTGGAACAAGATTTAGAGTGGCACAATTTCCTGCCAGCTCTGGATGAGATGGTAGCATGGCAATCCAAATGTGGGTTCAATGACAGTCAAACAGCCCATTGTTGAGAAGTAGATTTAGGTAGAAATTGATTTAGGGCTCCAATGAAATTACCTTCTTATGTGTGTATATGACCCAGGCATCATTATCCTTTCAGGGATCATAAGACTGAAACAGGATAAACACTCAGTTAGTAATAAAAAAATTAAGGCTTAAAAATTGAATTAATTCTTAAAACAGCAGAATTCTTTATTGCTAATGTAAAGCCAGATAGAGCTTGGGGGACTGTAAAAAGAAGCCACATGTGGCCTGCAATCAACTGTTTGCCCATCTGTGTTCTATAACAACATTCTAACACAATAATCAAATCACTATCCAACAGTAGTGTTGACTCAGGTTTTTAGTAGACTTACAAAAATGGTATAGGAAGGAGAGAAATTTTTGTTGTTGTAATGGGCAAAATTGACTAACATGCAATGTAGTTCTGTTTTTTTCTTGAGCTACTGTCACATAATAGGTATTTATGACATATACACAATGTCATCATCCCTTTTCAAGGTGACATTACTGGTACCATACTTCTAATTTAAGCAAATTTAGGTCCATGTCTATGCACTATAAACCAAATCTCAGTTGATCTCTCCCAATACTTTTAGATTATAACAGATAGCTTTTCTTTAACCGTCAATTGTTTTGAAATCCATTCCAAATTATAAACTATTATACTGGAAGGAACTCTGGAGTATTTCGGTATCCTTTCTTATAAACAGTTTTATTAAATAGTTATATGTTTATTAAAATGTGGATTACAAAGAAAAAAAATGTTCCCTCTCTAACAAATGTAACAAATTCTAATTGTACCAAGAGATTTAGCAGGGTAGATAGTTTAATTCGACAGATTAAAAGCCTATTATAACCTTGCATCATAAAGAGGGATTAATTGTGGCATTATTAAGGCATGTCTTCTGGTTTGATGGAACTTTTTAGAAATAAATGCAAGGCAATAATATTTACAAGAAAATTAAAAGCTGCTGGACAGGAAATGTCATGCTCCGGCATTATACAACCCTAAAAGAGGTTTCTGTTTATAGATTTCATTATCAACCGGATTTATGTTCAAAATGTCTAATCTGTCCTTTTATTGAAAACTCTGTATTGACCTTCATTATCTGGAGGCGGATTTAAATTGCCCACAATGTTACATTTTAATCGGCTTGATTTTAGTGTCTCCAAAAGCAGTCCAGAGGCTTAAAAGAGACCCTATTTAAAACCAAATGAAACATGGGCATTTCTTTTATCTTCTTACATGGTCATAGAACAATTAGTCATAGATCTAACGTTTAGACTTTCTTGAAAGTTATAAAGAAGGCAACAGTCATACATGCCCTCCCAATGTGTACTGTGTGCAGAAGTTTAAAGTGCACTCTCTGTGTTTCAAACACATTCATCAGAAATCTCCAACAGCACTTGGAGCGAGGAAGAAATTGAGTCATGTGCAATCAAAGTGATTGATTCTTCTTACCAAAATGAGACTCAGATCAAAAGGCGTTGGATAGGGTCACTTTTCCACTATAATCATGATATTTTATGACACCTAGGGATATGCTGGGAAAAAGACTTTCATTGAACAAATTACCTGCAGGTATTTCCTCTATTAAACCATTACTTAACAAGTATGCCAAACCAAAGAGAATTGGTAAAGTTATCTCTAAAGTGTTTCCATTGAGAGAGAATTCTCCAGGGGCCAGAACAAAATGTTAGAATTTAATATATAAGCATTATTACAGCTCAGAGTAGATTGCTTAGAGCAAGTGTGGTAACCATACACAGACCAGAAGAAGGAGGAAGAATTGAGTATGCTGGATGAACCAGGGGCGTTCGGTGGCTCGTGGCTTTAACTTTACTCATTGCTAGAATGTTTTCTTTCTTAACTCATAAAACTGAACAGAATATTCTATCTTGTAAATAAACCAGAACCTGGTGCAGTTGTCCAAGAATGGCATTTTGTTTTGGTATCATCAGGTTTAGCAGTAGTTGTAATATCCAACATTTTTCAGTAGCAGTCCCACATGGAGTAGTACATGGCAGCAATATAAATTAGAAACAACTAAAGCTTAATCTTCCTTCCACATGAAGAAGCATATTTTGCATACCTGTTGAAACTGAGAAGAGAAAATCCTGGCTACAGAGGAGTAATGCAAATTCTAAGAGCATGTTCAAATTGTGGATCTGATCCCTCAGAGTTCGTGTTCCTACCCAATTCCCAGATCACTTTTTCAGATGGAGGCTTAATTTGTTGGCTAACATTTTCACTTGGCACAGTCAGGAACTCATGTGTAAGTTTGTTTTTCTGATTTAAATTAAGCTTCAAGCTGCTGGAACAGTTTAATATGAAAAGGCCAGCTATCTGGCAACCAAAATCATTCCAAATTTCTTTTCTTTCCACATAGAAAGTGAATATGTAGGACTTGTCTCCCACCAAACTGGTTGTTCATTCTACAACACATGCATATTGTATGACCTGTCATGCTCTTGTAAAACTAGTCCCAGAAGCACCTCATACAAACAGGTTATTTGGGGCATGCTATGTGCATGCTGATTTAAAGCATCAACTGAATTTGATTGGAATCAGTTGCCAAAATAGGTCTCAACTGCAGTAATTTGATTTGATATATCCATTTAATTTGAAAACAATAGAAAGACATCTGATTAAATTCAGCTATATGGTCTGAATTGTTAACCTAGAATGAAAAATCATGGAATAAAATTGCTTTCAAATTAAATATCCGAATTAAAACTTCAAACAGATCTACAATTTATCAAACTACTAGTGGTCTGTCATAAATTACTAGTGGCCTGTCATAAATTAATGGACTGCATTTTGTGACACTTCAAGGCTTAGACAGCCACATAGTAGGAAGATGGAAAAGCTCAGAAGGCCAATAGTATGTAACTAGTATATTTAAGCATGTGAAAAAGCAAAAAAACAAAAACAAAAAAAACAAAAACCACGATCAGGGAAATTGTTCAAAAACAGGGATGGGTAGTGCATCAGTGTGATGTGATCCTATACTTGAGGAGTGTTTCTGCAATAACAACTATTGCATTGTGTTTTGAAATTTATTTATTTTCTTCACTAGAGGTCACAATTGTGCTGATGGATTCACAGCAACCAAGCCACAATATCTTATGTAAATTAATTGTATCCTGATAGAGGAAGGACAAAGGAAGAGATATTTTAAAAATGGTCTGAAAAACTTACATAGCACAAGAATTTGCAGAAGATTTAGGAACTTGGAGTCACTAGGCGAGATGGGTGAGGTAGAAATATGATGAATAAATAAATAAAAGCTATGTATGGTTATGTAGCATGCTGTAGAGACCAATTTTCTTCTTTGACTCATTATTTTCACAAATATGGACAATACAGAAACCACACCGAATGGAGAGAAAAATGTTTCACATCATTGTTCATTAATTATCATATTTTTAATAGAGTGGTCAGATGTTTTAATAATTTGATTAATCAACCCATTAGAAACTGTTAAAAATCTTTCTAGAACCATCAAAAAAAATTTTTTTTTGAGATTCTCCTTGATTTTCTAAGATTTCTTTAGAGAAAAATACATATGGTATGAGAAAATGCTCCAAAAATATGCATTGAAACATTTATACATCTACTTACTTTATTGGGAGATATTGTACCACTGCCATTAAATGTTTCATCCAGCTTCAAGGATTTTGTTGTAGTGATATACTTAGCAGTGATCACACTTGCAGATATGCTACCTTGAGTTTCAATGAAAAGATGAAATGCAAATTCAAATTAGGATTTCAATACAGATTATAGAGACAGATCACAATGGATTCATAATTAAAAGATGTAAAGGCACCGTGGCCTAAACCAATGATCCTTCCAGCCATTTCCATCTATCGTGTTATTTCAGCAATGAGAAAAGATATTATCTGCATATTATAAGATGAAGAAGATGATGATGATGCATCTGACTCTCAGAGATTCTATGGGCCAGGTCTCTCTCTGTCTTCTGATCTTGCACTACTTCTTTGAGTTATTCTATGCTCTGGCTGTTGTCAGCTTTGATGGTGTATAAGAAGTTATGAATACAATTTACTAGAGTAAAACTCTATGATGAGAAGAAAACAGGGCTTGCTTTAGTTTAAAAGCAAGACCTAAGGTAATTCTTGACCATGATTAAAAGAGCCAAAGGAAATGCACTGTGAAAAGGAGTTATGGGACCTCCTCACAACTATTATGCTATATGGGAACCCGTTATTTCTTGTAAAATTAAAATGAATTCCTCCTTGTTTCAAGGGACTTCTCCTTTTGTTCACTTAAGATGACAGCTGTTATTGTCAAAATAGATAGCAGTGCACTTTAAAAAATAAACAGTGAATAACATGAACATTTCCTCAAGTTATGCTTAGCACCTGGTGATTTGCACCATATGCTTTTGGAAGCAAATATGCTGCTGTTTTCTTCTTTGATATATTTTCAAACTCTCAGGCTGGTCTTCACCTCAAGAATTGCCGCATAGATTTTATTTATCTTTAACTAAGTCTGATCCTATGAAGCTTTTTGGACTTTATCAAAATCTTGAGATCTTTGCAGAAAATATTTACCTTTAATAAATAAATGGGGTGAGGTAGGGAAACACTGCTCTTCCACAAGGCCTCTGGGTAATTAATGTTAATGTTATTTTCTGTGCTGTGATTGTATTATCTAGTGACTCACATGAGACTGTTGATTTATTATTATGATTATTATGGTTTGTTGCACAGTCAGCCAATGATGATGATGATGATATTGACACTGATAATGTATTATGTATTTGATATGGCAGTTATTGATTTTTCTCTTATTTAGCATTCTTGTACTATATTATACTGCAAGGCTCTTAAAATCAAAACCTGAGTTGGCAAATAAATCCTAGTAAAACAACCAGCTGATCATTAAAGGCAAAATATATGATGGTTAAAGTTGGCCTCCATGTGCTGTACTTGTAGATTCTGGGATCATTCCACTGGCATATTTATAGCTGCCTTCTCCAACCAATTGTTCTCCAGTTGAAATTAAAGATGTGAAGCCCTTTTGAAAAGGGCCCTTCCTGAAGAAACTAGAAAAAATTTACTCCCTCCCCCCCCCACTCAATTGTTTTTCTCTCTGCTTTACCTCTGTTTAGGAGAGCAGATTCCCAGAATGGGAATATGCCCATAAACCACGGATGTCAAACTCATGTCTTGACGTTGTCATAATGTGACATATCACAATGTTTCTCCATTTTGCGGAGCTGGGGTGGGTGTGGTCTGTGCGTGACGCATTGGCCTATGGGCCTCCAGTTTGACACCCCTGCCATAAACCAATATGGACAATGAGTATATTGGATGACATATCTGAATATTGAGATTCCAACATAGCTAAAGGATTTGGAAAGCCAATTTATTGTGAATAGTTTATTCTACTCTATGTCGTAGGAGATTTATTTCCTGTTTGATCCTGATTTTTGACTTTGCCCAATGATTTTTATTTACAAGTTCATGGCAGTTGCATGCTTGCATTTTTCTAATATCTGGATCTAAGTCTCTAGATAGTAGAAAATCCCTGGAACCTGATATGTGCAAAATATCAGTGCAAAAATGTCTTTATTTATTCTTTTTCTATGTTTGAAAAGTGCACTAATGATTTGCAATTGGAGTCCTAGTAAGACATCTGGAGGCACTATTATGATTGTTGATATACCTCTTTTGACATAGACCAAACTAACTCTGACTACTATTTTTAGTAGTAGTTCATGGCTTCCATGACGGCCATGGACCTGACCCAATTAATTAATGGACCCACTCACACGGGAGGACACACTCTGGACTTGATTTTTGTCTCTGGTCAGTGGATGAATGTTCTTGAGATAGGGGAGATAGTGACTGAGCCCTTGTCATGGTCAGATCATTCCCTTCTTAGGCTTAACTTTCTAACTGCCACATCCCGCCGCAGGGAGGCAGAACAGCCTCAGGCACCTGATGGACCCTGATAGGTTCTAGATGGAGCTTGGGCCATTCCCTGAGGCTATGACTCACGGCTCGGCTGAAGAGCTGGTGGCCACCTGGGATAGGGCGGCCGCTGATGCTTTGGACCGAGTCGTGCCTTTGCGGCCTCTGACCCATCACCAAGTTTACCTGGCTCCTTGGTTCTCCAAGGAGATGAAGCGCCAGAAAAGACGCCTGGAGAGCAGTTGGAGGTCTAGCCATTCCGAATCTGACCGAACACTGGTAAGGTCTCATATTAAGACCTACCTAGTGGTGATAAAAGTGACAAAATATAATTATTTTTCCGGTCTTATCGCATCTGCAGATAACCGCCCAGCCATCCTGTTTAGGGTGACCCGCTCCCTCCTCCATCTGGGAGTGCGGGAGGATCCCTTACAGGGTCGGGCTGAGGATTTTATTCAGTATCTGCACGATAAAATCACTCAGATTCGGGAAGGCTTGGTCTCTGACTGGGTGGGTACAGACGGGATGATGGAGGCCGGTCTTGAGAATGTCATTTGAGAAGAGTTCGACCCTGTCGCTTCCGAGGACATAGACAGGATACTGCGACTGCTGAACGCGACCACATGTTTATTGGACCATGTCCCTCCTGGTTGGTGCTGGCCTCCCAGGAGGTTACGTGAGGCTGGCTCCAGGTGATTATTAACGCTTCTTTGAGTGAGGGTGTCTTGCCATCCGCCTTGAAAGAGGCCCCTCCTCAAGAAGGTGGTGAGGCCCCTCCTCAAGAAGCCCTTTCTGGATCCGGCTGTTTTGGCTAACTATCATCCAGTCTCCAACATTTCCTTTGCGGTGAAGATTGTTGAGAGTGTGATGGCGCGACAGCTTCCTCGGTACCTGGATGAAGCTGTCTATCTAGATCCGCTCCAGTCGGGCTTCAGGCCTGGGCACAGCACGGAAACGGCATTGGTCACGTTGGTGGATGATCTCTGGAGGGCTCGGGATAGGGGTTGTTCCTCTATCCTAGTCCTGTTAGATCTCTCAACGGCTTTTGATACCATCGACCGTGGTATCATGCTGCACCGGTTGGAGGGGTTGGGGGTGGGGGGCACCGTCCTATGGTGGTTCTCCTCCTATCTCTCTGACCGGTCGCAGTCGGTGTTGGGAGGGGGGCAGAGGTCGACCCCGAGATGCCTTGTTTGTGGGGTGCCACAGGGGTCGGTCCTCTCACACCTTCTGTTCAATGTTTATGTGAAGCTGCTGGGTGAGATCATCCATGGTTTTGGGGTGAAGTTCCATCAGTATGCTGACGACACTCAGCTGTACATCTCCACCCCAGGCCATCCCAACGATGCCGTTGAAGTGATGTCCCAGTGCCTAGAGGCCGTGCGGGTCTGGATGGGGAGAAACAGGCTTCGACTCAACCCTTCCAAGACCGAGTGGCTGTGGCTTCCGGCGTCCTGATATAGCCAGCTGGTGCCATCGTTGGCTATTGGGGGGTGAGTTACTGGCCCCCACTGAGAGGGCTCGCAACTTGGGCATCCTCCTGGATGCACGGCTGTCTTTAGAAGAGCATATGACGGCCGTGACCAGGGGGGCTTTTCATCAGTGTCACCTGATTCGCCTTTCTGGATCAGGACTCCTTATGCATAGTCACTCAGCACTCGTCACTTCCTGCCTGGACTACTGCAATGCTCTCTACATGGGGCTCCCCTTGAGGAGAACCCAGAGGCTCCAACTGGTGCAGAATGTGGTCGCGCGGTGGATTATGGGAGCGATGGGGTGCTTCCATGTGATACCCCTCCTGTGCGAGCTGCATTGGTTTCAGATAGTCTTCCGGGTGCGCTTCAAGGTGTTGGTTACCACCTTTAAAGCGCTCCATGGCATATGGCCTGGGTACTTATGGGACCGCCTTCTGCCAATAGCCTCCCACCGGCCAGTTCACTCCCACAGAGAGGGACTCCTCAGGGTGCCATCAGCCAGGCAATGTTGGCTGGTGACCCCCAGGGGGAGGGCCTTCTCTGTGGCAACACCTGCCCTCTGGAACGACCTGCCCCCAGAGATACATACGATACCAGATCTCTGTGCTTTTCACCGTGCCCTCAAAACTTTTCTATTTCATCAAGCTGGGCTGGCATAACCCCCCGCCCTTTAGATATTTTTAATTGTAAATGGTTTTTAAAGGGAGGTTTTAAATTTTGGGCCAAAATTTGTTTAATTCTTTTAAAATTTTAAATTTTGTATTGGGATGTTTTTTATTCTAGGCTGTGTACCGCCCTGAGTCCAGCAGGAGAAGGGCAGTATAAAAATTTAATAAAATAAATAAATAAATAAAGATAGAGATAGAGATATAGATATAGATATATAGAGAAACAGAGGTAGATGATATAGATATAGATATTGATATTGATATTGATATTGATATAGATATAGATATTGATATAGATATAGATATACATACATACATGCATACATACATACATACATACATACATATCAATTGGAACCTGGCATCTTTATTTCCAATGGGTTTCAAGTAAAACCCCTGAGTTTTCTTAGGAGAGAAAAAAAAAATGATATTAGGCTGCAACTGAGTAAAATCTTGGGACTGAGCCCACTTACCCAGAAAAAAACAGAGACAAGCAAAGGTTCCAGGAACATTCTCCTGAAGGCAATGTTCTTTGTCATTTTATCACTCATAGCAGCCATGTTGTGAATGGAAAACCTCCCTGCAGCCATTATGTGATAGCCTCCCCCTCTCCCCATGGGCAAAGCTACCAACCGACATTTTGATTTCTTGTACCAAGCTGCCTCCTCTTATTTGCCACAAGAAATAGAATCCCAGCTGAGCAAAGAGCTGCAGAGAGAAGCACTTTTTGCTTTCTCTCTCTTTTTTTTACCTCTTGCATTCTCCCTAATAGCCTCTCTGTCACTCTTGTTTTAAAGTTTTATTTCCTTCATCTACTTAAGCTGTTGCTTTCTAGTTAAGCTTCTTTTCTTTTTTCTAGCCATTGCTCCTGGCTAAATGTCTCTTTCTCTCCTTTCTCCCCTGTGCATGAATGTATTTCACATTTCCACAACTTTTTATATCTTTCCTGGCTTTCAATGTTGTTTCTTTCCTCTCTACTGAGTGGAACATATTTTTCCCTTGCCAGAGGCCACCTAATTCTGATTTCCTGACTGATTCCAGTCCGCCTATCAGGAGTCATTTTATAACTCCCCCTCTTTTTATCTTAGCATCTTCAGGGACTCAATGTTCTTTGCTTCACTTACAGTTCACTCCAACAGAAATCTAGCATTCACATTAACTTTCTTTCTTCTCAACTCTACTGGAACCAACTTGTTATGTCCTTATAAGGACATCCACCCGGATTGGCTGCCAGCCATCGGGCGGGAAAGTTTGAATCACTGTCAGGGGCGGTGCGACTGCCGGAGCGAATATAAGGAGAGCTCCGGCAGCGCACAGCCAGTCTTGTTACTGTTTCCAAATAAAGTTACTAATTGTAATGAGCTGGTCGCGTCTTCCATTTCCTGCGCCAATCTAACACTGGTGACGAAGGACTAGAACCAAGCGACGAACCTCGTGGCGCCAAGCCAACAAGACCAAGACACCGGCACCTGAAACCACCAGTAGGTATTTCCGAAGGCATGGCATCCGCTGAAGTCACTTTGCCAGCCCTTGCTCCATTCCGCCCAGGGAAGGACAAGTGGAAATCCTACGTGGTCAAATTTCGGCAATACCTGAGAGGCAACAATATCAGGGATGCCGATGATGACCGCAAGAAGGGCATTTTCCTTGCCAACTGCGGCTCCGAAGTCCTCGACATGGCCATTGATCTCGTAGCACCACGAGACATTGAAGAAGTACCATGGATGGACCTGCTGCAGATCCTGGAGGACCATTATGCCCCAACAGGAACACCAGTGGCGAACCGTTTCACCTTCCATCAGAGGGATCAGAAGGAAGGTGAGACCATCAAAGAATTCGTGGCCGCCCTGCGCCAAATCGCAGCCAGCTGCGAATTTGACCATGTGGACAACGCCATTGCTGACCGCGTGGTTTTCGGCATGAGGGACAGAGGCCTGCAAAAGAAATTCCTGAGCAGGAAGAAACTTGTGTTCAAGGATGTGGTGGAGGAAACCACCGCATCCGAAATCTCAGAGAAAGCGGCAGCCGCGGTAAGCAGAGCAAAGGGAATCCACAAGATTCGCACCACAACGCAATCATCAACTGAGGATTCCACAGCTGGATCGGAGTCGGAGGAAGAGTCCACCGTCCACAAGGTATCCAGACCCCCAAGGCGGGAAACCACTCAAAGAAGTTACAAGGGGGAGCGCTGTGCCAGCTGCAGAGGGAACCATGCCAGGGCAACCTGCAAGTGGAGTGATGCGACCTGCAGACGCTGCAACAGAAGGGGTCACATCGCCAAAGCTTGCAGAGCCGAGGAACCAGCCCCAGAGCCCTCCAGCCACCGTCCCCGCGAAAATCGAAAAGAGTACCAGAGATCATCCAAACGGTCCTCTGGCCCTTCTAGACGCAGGGACGATGAATTTCCCCGGAGCGGAGCGGTCCACCAGACGACCATCGCCCACACAAACTCGGACAATGCCCACAATTTCCACGTGACCATCCACGTGGAAGGATCACCCTGCTCAATGGAGGTAGACTCTCGGTCTACTCCATTATGGATTGGCACCAGCTGAAGCACCTGCAACCCAGCATCAGCAAACGTGACCTGAAGCCACTACACTCCAAGCTCGTTGATTTTGGGGGAAACCCCATCGGAGTCTTAGGAAGAGCCAACATCCGAGTCTCCTACAACGAGTTCCAAGGCAAGCTTCCCATCACAGTCGTGGAGAACAGCCGACCGAACCTGCTAGGAGTGGAGTGGTTTAAGCCGTTGGGGCTATCCATCGGAGGCATCCATCAAATTCGCAGGGACGAACTCGACAACCTCATTGAAGAGTTCAAAGAAGTCTTCGATGGTAAGCTGGGGAAATTTGTGGGGAGGCCAATCTCCTTTAATCTGGACAAGGGAATCACCCCAATCAGGCTAAAGCCCCGCCGAGTTCCATTTGCCCTGCGGCCAAAAGTAGACGAGCAGCTGGATAAGCTGATCACCCAGGGCGTCCTGGAACCGATCGATCATGCCTCATGGGAGACCCCCATTGTGACCCCACTGAAGCATGATGGGTCTGTGCGCATCTGCGCCGACAATCGTTGTACCATCAACAAGGCGTTGGCACAGAGCGCATACCCAGTCCCAGTGGTGCAACATTTGCTGCATTCCCTGGGAACTGGCTCAATTTTTGCGAAACTGGACCTGGCCCAGGCTTACCAGCAACTGCCAGTGGACGAAAAAACGGCGGAGGCACAAACAATAGTCACACACAGGGGGGGGGCATTCAAGTGCAACCGCCTCCAATTTGGAGTCAGCGCTGCCCCTGGCATCTTCCAATCGATGATGGAACGCCTTCTCCAAGGCATTCCAGGGTGGTACCATACTTTGATGATGTACTAATCTCCGGAGATTCACAGGCACAACTCCTTGAAAGGCTCAGGCTTGTCCTACAGCGTTTCAAGGCCAAGGGCTTGAGAGTCCGGAGAGATAAATGCATCTTAGGAGTACAGGAAGTCGAGTTCCTGGGCTACCTCATAGATAGCACTGGCATCCACCCCACCAAAACAAAAGTGAAAGCCATCCATGAAGCTCCGAGTCCAAAAACAAAACAGAACTTCAGGCATTCCTTGGATTGCTTAACTTCTATGCCATGTTCCTCAAACATAAAGCCACAGTTGCTGAGCCACTCCACCACCTGCTGGGGAAAGCGGCTTCCTGGAAGTGGGGCCAAGAAGAGGAAGCAGCATTCCAGGCCGTGAAAGGACTTTTAACTTCCAAAAGCGTCCTCATCCAGTACAATGAGACGCTCCCCATCAGGCTAACCTGCGACGCGTCGCCTTACGGGGTGGGGGCAGTCCTCAGCCACAAAGTGCCCAATGGCTCCGAAGCCTCAATAGCCTACTTTTCGAATACCATGTCCGGCGCAGAATGCAACTACAGCCAGCTGGACAAAGAAGCCCTGGCGATCATTGCAGGAGTGAAACGCTTCCACGAATACCTCTACGGGAGGAGTTTCACCATAGTGACCGACCACAAGCCACTCCTGGGGCTCCTCGCAGGCGACCAACCCACCCCGACCTTCATGTCCCCGCGGATGACGAGATGGGCTATCTTCCTAGCCGGCTACTCCTACAGGCTCGTGCACCAGCCAGGCACAGCCATAGGGAACGCCGATGCGCTGAGTAGATGCCCATTGAAGGATCCAGTAGAAGACCCAGCCCCCACGCTCCACCTCTTCCACATAGACAATGACGCCAGCTGTCCAGTCTCTTCCACAGATGTGGCCGTCCACACCCAAAAGGACTCCACACTCCGTCAAGTGAAATCCTGGATCCTCAGAGGGTGGCCAACAGAGAAGACGGAGGAGAAGTACAGCCCGTTCGTCAGGAAGCAGAAAGAGCTGTCCACAATGAAGGGCTGTTTACTATGAGGAGACAGGGTGCTGATTCCAAGCACTCTGCAACGGAGAGCGCTAGAGACACTGCATAACGGGCACCCGGGCATCGTCCGCATGAAAGCTCTGGCACGGAGTTACGTCTGGTGGCCATTACTGGACAAGGACATTGAGGAATGGGTCCCCAGATGTGACCCGTGCCAAGAAGTACGCCCGGTGCCACCACAAACCGATGCAGCGAAGTGGGAGACCCCCAGCAACCCATGGTCAAGGATACACATCGACTTCGCGGGTCCGATGCAAGGGCGCCACCTACTCATCGTTGTCGATGCCTTCTCCAAATGGCTCGAGGTGGTGCCCATGGCATCTACCACAACGGAAGCGACGATCCGGGCCCTACGCCGCTTTTTTGCCACCCATGGACTGCCGGATGTGCTGGTTTCCGACAACGGTCCCCAACTCACGTCCCTGGCCATGGAGGCATTCCTGGCCGGACTGGGCATCCGCCATGCCCTGTCCGCCCCGTACAGGCCGGCTGGGAACGGACAAGCTGAATGCATGGTGAGACTCACCAAGGAGGCACTCACCAAGATGGGCACGGGCGATTGGCAGGAAAGAATAGACAACTTCCTGCTCACCCAGCACATCACGCCGCATGCCACCACCTACAAAAGCCCGGCCGAATTGTTGATGGGCAGAAGGCTGAGGTCACCACTGGACCGGCTGCACCCCCAATACAGCCCAGAAATGACCGCAACGGCCAGCCGCCCGCTTCGCGCCTTCAGCAAGGGAGATTCAGTTTTCGCGCTAAACTTCCACGGCTCTCCTAAGTGGCTGAAGGGGAAGATAGACAACCAGACCACCCCGAAGTCTTACACCGTAGAGCTGGAAGATGGACAGATCTGTAGACGTCACATCGACCAGCTCCGGAAAAGGTGGGGGGGAGCACAAGAAAACCAACCTGACAAGGTAGGCCTGCAACACCCTGATGAGGTATGCCTGCAACACCCCGACGAGGTAGGCCTGCAACACCCCGACGAGGTAGGCCTACAACACCCCAGCGAGGTAGGCCTACGACACCCCAATGAGGTAGGCCTACCACACCCTGGCGAGGCAGACCACCACCACCCCGACGAGGCCGGCCAAGCACACTACAAGGCGATAACCCACCGACAGTCCAGGGCGGTAGACCGGAGCCCGCCGCATGAGGAATGGCAACACCAACCTGGCGAGGTGGGCACCCACCACGACGGCGAGAGACCACCCAAACAGCCCACGAGTAGACCGGGACGTACCCTGGAGGGAAGCAGCACACCCCTCCTGCAAAGGCAACCAGCGACAGCCCTGCCAGGGAGACCTCCACTCCAGGCAAGTAGACCGGGGACCATCTGAGGTGGGTACACCACAGCCCATGGGTAGGGGTGGCACACATCACCCCGGCGAGGGGGACCCCCGCCCAGCACCAAAGACAACCCGGCAACAACAACAACCCAGCCCAGAAGACCCCAGCCACCAACCTGCGGTAGACCAGGGACTAGGGTGAAGGGAAAGCCGACAACAACCCGGCCAGGGAGGCCTGCGCCACCCCGGCAAGGGAGACCTCCACCAACTCGTGGAAGTAGCCCCACAACGACATCCTGACCAGGACGACCACCGCTGACCCGGCGGGGTAGGCCAACGCCAGCCCGGATAGGGAGACCTGTGCCACACCTACAAGGTCGGACATCACGACCGGAGCCAACACCATCCAGCGCTGGCAGACCGGACCCGAGGGCACCAATCCGAGTCACCCCCCAGACAACAACAAGCCGAACCGCAGCCAAACCGCAGAGCCCGGGAGACCAGGGAAGAGCAAGTGACAGCCTGGGACTTACCGAGACTCAGACGCTCTTCCCGGGTCGGAACCGAGCAGCCTTGACGAGACGATAGATCCACAGGCCAGGAGGAAGACCACCAGAATCAGCCATCCAAGGTCTGCGGTCCGGCCGGAGGCGCTGAGGGTGACCCCGCACACTCGCCAGCCGAACCGAGCCCGGTTCCGGGGAGGGAACCAGGAGACACAGGAGCCCCATCCGTCCGGGTCGGGGATGAGGAAGAAGTGAGACTGCGCAGGTCAACTAGGGTGCCGAGGCGTCCTACGTACCTGCGTGATTACGTGACTTTTATTGATGAGCATGGACTGTTTTCTGACTAGGAGGGGAGGAGTGTTATGTCCTTATAAGGACATCCACCCGGATTGGCTGCCAGCCATCGGGCGGGAAAGTTTGAATCACTGTCAGGGGCGGTGCGACTGCTGGAGCGAATATAAGGAGAGCTCCGGCAGCACACAGCCAGTCTTGTTACTGTTTCCAAATAAAGTTACTAATTGTAACGAGCTGGTCGCGTCTTCCATTTCCTGTGCCGATCTAACACAACTCAGTTGCAACTGTAGGAAGTTAAAACCCACCCCTCTCCTAGAAAAATGAAATGTTTTAGGAAATATTAAAAGGGCAGAATATTTCCCCTAAAAGGGAGGCAGAAACTCACCCCCTCCACACACTGTGCCAACAAGGGCACATTGTTAATGGGCCATTAAGGCCTGAGCCAGTCTATTCTACATAACAAAGATCTACCTCTTTCAGGCAGAGCCATTTAATTGCTGTTCATTGGATCACCCAGCAAGATTCAACCAAACGTAACCCACAGACAAACTAAAAAGCTAGCTATGACCTCTGACAGCAACCAATCAGGATACTCTTCCTGTGCCCCAGGAAGTTCAAAGCCAGAGAGGGTATAAAACACAGGGACTCTCAGCATCTCTTCTCTTTTTTTCGCCCAAGATCTCCAAGGCATGTGATCCGTTCATCAATAAACCTTCTTTCCAAGCAACTTCCATAAATCCAGTGACGTTTTCCCCACTTGGAACTGAACCCAGAAGGATATTTCTTCCAATACAACCAACAAATGAATGCTACAAAATATCTTATTTTGAAAGTCTCCTATATGTGTGTAATAGCTTCTTTTATTATTCTATACTCAACTTCAGTCAAGGTACTGTAGGAAGAAATTTCTGGTTTCAAACTCAGAGACAAATACAATGAGGTTAAGGACTGTAAAAACATCTGGGGACATTAATCTGTGAATTTTGCCCTCATGTTCTTTTTTTTTAAAGCCCAATCTTTTCTCTCATCACAATGCACATTAACAGTGCCATGTATGCATTGCTATTCATTTGTGTATATCCTACCTAACAAAGATATTCAAAGTAAGGAATAATGGAATGAAAGTATAATTTAAAAGGTATATATTGGTAATAAAATGCTTGCTAAAACAATTCAAAAGAGCTAAATTAAAGAAGTGTGTCTTGACAGCCTTCCTGACAGAAAGAGTTTGGGATCAAAACACAACTCCTGAAAGAATGCACTTGATAGGCTATGTGCTCATTATGAAGTCTTTTTTTTAGAATTTTTCAACCATTACTGTGCTGATATGCTAGTAGTAAAAACAGGAGTTATACTGAGATAGTGATGGATGGCATCATTAGAGGCTATATGTTATTAATAGAAACTGATTATGGTTTGGAAATCTATATGCAGAGCCTTTTTAAGTGGGACAATGAGGGAGCCATAGATGAAGGGACTCTCATCCAAACTATGTTTACAGCTTTTTAATGCATTGCAACTTGACTAAAAGACTGTGTGAGGGATGTCCAAATTGAAAACTAAACTTTCTCATATGGTTCTGTTGGAAGAAATATCCTTCTGGGTTCAGTTCCAAATGGGGAAAAAGACACTGGATTCATGGAAGTTGCTTGGAAAGAAGGTTTATTGATGAACAGAATCACATGCCTTGGAGATCATGGGCAAAAAAAGGGAAGAGTCCCTGGGTTTTATACCATCTCTGGCTTTGAACTTCCTGAGGCACAGGATGAGTATCCTGATTGGTTGCTGTCAGAGGTCATAGCTAGCTTTTTAGGTTGTCTGTGTGCTAAGTTTGGTTGAATCTTGCTGGGTGATGCAATGAAGGGCAATTAAATTGGTCTGCCTGAAGGAGGTAGATCTTTGTTATGTAGAATGGACTGGCTCAGGCTTTAATGGCACATTAACAAAGGTGGGGGCGGGCTGAGTTTCTGCCTCCCTTTTTGGGAAAATATTCTGCCCTTTTAATATTTCCTAAAATATTTCATTTTTCTAGGAGAGGGGTGGGTTTTAACTTTCTTCAGTTCAATGGGATTTGGTTTCCTAAGATTAGTTTGTAATAGCTCCTCAGCATTTAAAAATTCCCTACATCCCTATAACCTATATATTCACCTGTCTTTAAAATGTAGCTAAACAAAGCAACCACAACCACAAGAAAATACCAACAAAAAAATCAATGAGACAAACTAGACTCAAGGGCAAGCCACAAGTTGGCAAGAGTTTCACTTTTGGTGGATGTGAAGTTTGATGATCCTATTATCAGTGCCTTCTTGTTCCATATAATTAACTGTACTCTTTTTTGGTCTGCTTCTAAGGTTACAAAATTATTAAGAATATGTGACATGAAACAGAGTTGGTAAGACTCCCATTCTCACTCAAAGATAGTTGAAAATTGCTAAAAGTAAAGTTCACTTGCTGGAACAATTCTATCCTTACAATGACAACAAACTAAATTGGTACAGGAAGGTTAAAAATAACTTCTCTGCTTAGAGATTATAGTGAGGGAGATGATGCTTGATGAAGTAAGTTGAAAGAATTTACCAAGGGTAATTATAGTTCAACACACAGAAAATCCAAATTATCTAATGAAGAAAGTTGTTTTTTGTGGTCTGTGTTTTCTATGCAACTTGAAATTAATGATATATTTTATGTATTTTGTTTGAGGTATTTATTCTTTTACAAAATTCATTCTGACTGTGCTAGCTATAGGAAAGGACAGTGAACTTTGCTGAAGACTGAATAGTGCCAATTTTGTGGTTTTTGAAATCTAAGAAGGCATTATGACTTCTCGGGTAATTTGTAACCACAATAAAGATTAAATGCTTACATTAACCTGATGTATTATATACTTTTTCTATGTTCCTATTTAATTATTTATCCAAATTTAGAGGCTGCCCAACTTGTTACTAACTCTGGATGGCTTACAAATAATAATAATAACAACAACAACAACAGTAAACAGATGTTGTTGTTGTTTTTATTTGATTTATATGTTAAAAAGAGATTATGTCTGATTGGAAAACAATATACTATATAAAGCTACTGAAGAAACAAAACTAACATAATGAAAGGTAGCTCACCAACCTTCCAAACTCTATCCCTATGAATTACAGTTCATAGATACTCTAACCATTGTAGGGTTCTCTGAAGAGGACAATTGAGGAACCATTGTGTGGGGACAGGGAAGAATTTACCTTCTAAGAGCTATCTGAAAATTCAGGTGGGATTGCCATGCCATTTTTCATCTTAAAATTATCCCCTTGGGAACAAAAACAGGGAAATTGTCATGTGTGAAAAACCAGGCCCACATGTGTAGAATATAAACTAGCTACTTCATTGCTTAAGCTTATTTCACAGCAATCTTCTTAGAGTGGCAATTTGTCCAGGGAAAGACCAGTTCAATGGCCTTTGTGGGGAGAGGGAGTCTCCCCCCAAAGGCCTCTTATGAGTATGTAATGATTCCAGACCGATCTACCACTTGACTCCTCCTCCCAACTAGGACAGTCCAGGGGTGAAATCCAGCAGGTTCTAAACAGGTTCTGGAGAACCGGTAGTGGAAATTTTGAGTAGTTCAGAGAACCAGTAAATACCACCTCTGGCTGGCCCTAGAGTGGGGTGGGAATGGAGATTTTGCAATATCCTTCTCCCAGAGTTGGGGAGGAAATGGGGATATTGCAATATCCTTCCCATGCCATGCCCGCCAAGCCGCGCCACAGAACCGGTAGGGAAAAATGTTGAATTTCACCCCGGGATAGTCCCTCTCTGGCAGATATCTGCTTCTACAAAAAAATGTATTGGATGTCAAAGATAGTTTTTAAAATTATATGAAAATTGCCAGTAAAATGTCTAAAACTTGCCATGAATCCATAAGATGGAAAGAGAAGAAAACCAAATATGTTCTATAAGATGAATCCTTTTGAATGGAATTTGAACTCCATTACTGTCGTCTCAGACAGTGAGATGGGCAGCACATAAATGTAATAAATAAATAAATGCTGGGCAATGGTATTTACTTACTTATTTCTGTGCTGGTTTTTAGAAAGACCATTAATATATGTTTTCTTTTGAGAAGACGCAACCTTGGGAGTTGGAATGACTATGAGAAGTGTAACCTTCTTGTTATGGGGCTTTTCTTTTCTTGTATATAAGTTGTACTGTATGTCTTCCCTGAGTTATTGTAGTTGTAGTTTAATCATAACCTGTTGGTTTTTTTATTTTAAATTCCGTTTCTATATCTCTAAAATATAATATATTTTGGCTTGGAATAGCATTTAAGCTCAGTTTAGCAAGTTAAGTAAATAAATAAATCTTGGTCAGCCTGAAAACTTGTTGCAAGTAAAGACAGTTCCTGTAAATATACATCAAATAGTCTTAGCCCCAGTTTCAACTTAAGTGATTCCATTGTTGTAAAAAGTAATGCAAATCTGAATTTCAGGAATTATAAAATAACCCTTTGACAGTCAGTTAGTAATACTGTGTTTCCCCAAAACTAAGACCCTGTCTTATATTTTTTAAATCCCTGAAAAAAGCACTTGGCCTTATTTTTGGGAGGTCTTATTATTTTGGGGTGCGTGGAACAAGATGGGGGTCCTCTTGCCATCTTACCTGATTTCCATCTCTGTCTCCCTAACCCTAACCAGGGAAAATGGCCAGGACTGGCTGCACATACTTTTAAATATTTTCGAGGAGGGCTTATTTTTGGGGGGACGGGCTTATTTTAGCACATGCACTCAAAAGCCCGATTGGGCTTATTATCTGGGAGGTCTTATTTTCGAGGAAACATGATAATAGGTGGAAGACCACAGTGATTCAAACATTATCCCAAGGCCAAATCAGTTCAAGCACATTAGAATATTCTCAGCGTTATTTCCAGTTCTGAAGTCTTTACCCCCCTCCCCAAAACAAAATTCTGAAGAGAAGAACCCACTAAATAAATAAGCTCCTGATTAAGTGTATTTCCCATCCATCCCCTTCCAAACTCATTTTAATGTAGTAATCTCTCAAGATTATATTTCTTACTTTAATGGCTAACAGAGTCCATAACCTTTTCTTCATTTTTTTATGTGTTCATCTTCTGCGTCATATATTTATGTGTGTGTGTGTGAGCCTATTCAGAAGTAAATACTGTATATTCAGAGCACAAAGAGGCACACATTTAATCAGCGGGAACTCTCACTGAGCTCAATGAGAGTCAAGGAGACAATATTACCAAAACAATATTGGATCTGCTTTCTAACAGCATGTCTGACCATTATGTTAATAGGTGAGTGTTCAATGCAAAGATGGCCAAATCTTATATCATCCATATCTTGTGGATTGTACCAATTTAAATTTCCTAATAGATCTCAAGGCAGCAAACATAATGCAAGTTAGAATTTTTCCAACCAAGGGATGATCATGCTTTATAAGTTCTACAATTTGCTCTATTATTTGCTTTCTGATCTACTATCAGTCTTTTTGAAAACAGATGCAGAGCTGAATCCTGTGAAGTTCCCCAAACTTTGCAATGTAGTGTTCTAGCTGCTGCTAAAAGCATTCTGTGGACATTCTAGCACACTAGAGTGTCATTGAATGTAGGCTGGTATCCTGCTGCTTCATGATAGAAGGAAAAGGGGAACAGCAGTAGCTTCTTGGCTAAACCTGCATGTTTACTGATGGGCATGCTGACTGATAATCTAAAGGGCAAGATTCGTAAGGCGTTCCTGCAGATTAATATTGATTTCTCTTTGCCTTCCCTTGTATGCTCATCTGAGCCTTAGAAGTGGTTATGAATTCTCTTGCAATTTTTACAGAGATGTGGAGAGCTTATGTGAGATGTCAGTAAAGTCTTGGGAGATTTGAGCTAGCAGCACTGAAGGTCTGCAGCAAGGAGCTGCTGGCAGTGCAGCAGAGTGGGAGAAGTTATTTGACAAGCAAAGCAGCTTGCTGTGACCTAAAATAGGCCAGAAGATGAGACTGAAGTTCATACAACAAACATTCCAAAGTCTGAAAACTGAAGTTCCAACAGTGTGGACAAGTGAAATTTTCAGATTGTTCAAATACAAACAAGCAAGCTGTTATTTTTCCTTCTCACAGAAATACGCTAATTGCAAGCCTTTTTTAAGCTACTGTCTTCCAGCAGCAGGGTAGTCTTCTTTTGAATTATGAACATTTTTCTAATGAGTAAGGTGGTAACATTCTTTAGCAGAGCAGAAAGGGCAGGCTAACCCTACAACTGGAGTCAAAATTCACAAGACATTTTATCATCAACTCTTATGCCCTGCAGATGTTTAGCTTTAGAGAGATTTGAGAAAAAAATGACAGCACAAAAACTCTTTTTTATTGTACTTTCCCCCGTCTGTTTGAACAAAAAGCAAATATAATAGTAGCACAAGTTTACAAGTTGTGGCAGTAATGGCAACATTCCAACAACCTTCTTAAACTATCTATAAATAAAGATGGTTCATTTTCTTATGAGGATTGAACACTTTGTTTGAAAAGACCTGTTTTCACAGGTAATATTCAACTAAGATGATCTTGGAGAATGATTAAATTATAATCATTGATTTGATTCATGGCATCTTTCAAAAGCAAAAACAAAAAACAAACAAACCCACCTCCTCTCTGATATTATTTCAAGCTAAAAAGAATATCTGAGAACTGGTTGTTTAGCTGTCACTCCAAGCATTTAGAGAAATGATACTTGGGTCACAGCTTCTACTTCCTCCAGGGAAGGAAAAAGATTGACTCTATAAATCAGTTTTCCCAACCTTGTGTCCTCAAGATGAGTGAGCTTACATCTCTCATCATCACTAAGCAGCACAAATATAAGACATATAATGTTTTTTTTTTTTAAATGAAGCCCAAATATTCAAAGAATTATTCCAGTTTGGCTCTGGGATATGAATGGGAACAGACAATCTTTTGTCATTCATCTCCAAAAACAAAATATATAATGTTTAATTCAGTAAACAGAGAGTCTGTAACAACATGTGTCTGACCGTGATCAGAATGCTAAGATTGGAAGATCTGGGCCATATGAAAAGACCATGTAACATGGATCTTCAGGATAACAATGTAATAATTTGGAAGTATATCCATTTGGCACGATTTTTTTAGACCACTACCTGATGTTTTCCATTAATGTAATTGGTCCTTTCATTTCATTTCATTTCATTTCATTTCATTACATTTCATTATTTCATTTCATTTCATTTCATTATTTCATTATTTCACCTTTCAATATATCTTTAGTATATTGAAGGCCAAAGACCTTCAGCCCTGGAAGAAGGTCCAGGGCTTTTGAAGTGGGGAAGTAGAAATTGGTTAGGAACTTTCTTAGAACTCTCTCTATTTCCATCACTACTCTTAATTCCATACCCCTTCTTGAAGTCATATCAAAACATCAAATTTTGGTAGTGCAACCTGGGAGTGCTAAGTAACTCTTAATGGGAAATACTTACCTATATGTGCCATACAGGATCCAGATAGCTGAGCTGTATGTTAAATAACATAGCTTTTGTTATGTCCTTATAAGGACATCCGCCCGGATTGGCTGCCAGCCACCGGGCGGGAAAGTTTGAATCCCTGTCAGGGGGCGGTGCGTCTGCCGGAGCGAATATAAGGAGAGCTCCGGCAGCGCACGGCCAGTCTTGCTACTGTTCTTGTACTCAATAAAGGTTACTAATGTAACGAGCTGGTCGCGTCTTCCCTTTCCTGCGCCGATCTAACACTGGTGACGAAGGACTAGAGAGAAGAGACGAACCTCGTGGCACCAAGCCAACAAGACCAAGACTCCGGCACCTGGAACCACAGTAGGCATTTCCAAAGGCATGGCATCCGCTGAAGTCACTTTGCCAGCCCTTGCTCCTTTCCGCCCAGGGAAGGACAAGTGGAAATCCTACGTGGTCAAATTTTGGCAATACCTGAGAGGCAACAACATCAGGGACGCCGACGATGACCGAAAGAAGGGCATCTTCCTGGCCAACTGCGGGTCCGAAGTCCTCGACATGGCAATCGATCTCGTAGCACCACGAGACATCGAGGAAGTGCCATGGGCAGACCTGCTGCAGATCCTGGAAGACCACTATGCCCCAACGGGAACACCAGTGGCGAACCGTTTCACCTTCCATCAGAGGGATCAGAAGGAAGGTGAGACCATCAAAGAATTCGTGGCTGCCCTACGCCAGATCGCAGCCAGCTGTGAGTTTGACCACGTGGACAACGCCATCGCTGACCGCGTGGTTTTCGGCATGAGGGACAGGGGCCTCCAAAAGAAATTCCTGAGCAGAAAAAAACTCGTGCTCAAGGATGTGGTGGAGGAAGCCACCGCATCCGAAATCTCGGAGAAAGCAGCCGCCGCAGTAAGCAGAGCAAAGGGAATCCACAAGATTCGCTCCACAGCGCAATCGTCAACAGAGGATTCCACAGCTGGATCCGAATCAGAGGGAGAATCCACTGTCCACAAGGTATCCAGACCCCCAAGGTGGGAAACCGCCCAACGGAACTACAAGGGGGAGCGCTGCGCCAGCTGCAGAGGGGACCATGCCAGAGCAACCTGCAAGTGGAGAGATGCGACCTGCCGACGCTGCAACAGAAGGGGTCACATCGCCGAAGCTTGCAGAGCTGAGGAACCAGCCCCAGAGCCCTCCAGCCACCGTCCCCACGAGAATCGGAAGGATTACCAGAGATCATCCAAACGGTCCTCTGGCCCTTCCAGACGCAGAGACGACGAATTCCCCCGGAGCGGAGCGGTCCACCAGACGACCATCACACACACGACCTCAGACAATGCCACCAAGTTCCACGTGACCATCCACGTGGAGGGAGCACCCTGCAAAATGGAGGTAGACTCGGGCTCGGTCTACTCCATTATGGACTGGCAGCAGTTGAAGCGCCTGCAACCCAGCATCACCAAGCGAGAGCTGAAGCCACTACACTCCAAGCTCGTCGACTTTGGGGGAAACCCCATCGGAGTGTTAGGAAGAGCCAACATCCGAGTCACCTACAAGCAGTTCGAAGGCAAGCTCCCCATCACCGTCGTAAAGGACAGCCGACCGAACCTGCTAGGAGTGGAGTGGTTCAAGCCGCTGGGGCTTTCAATCGAAGGCATCAACCAAATTTGCAGGGACGAACTCGACAACCTCATCGAAGAGTTCAAGGAAGTCTTCGATGGTAAGCTGGGGAAATTTGTGGGGAGGCCAATCTCTTTCAATCTGGATAAGGGAGTCACCCCAATTAGGCTCAAGCCCCGCCGAGTCCCATTCGCCCTGCGGCCTAAAGTAGATGAACAGCTGGATAAGCTGATCGCCCAGGGCGTCCTGGAACCGATCGATCATGCCTCATGGGAGACCCCCATTGTGACCCCACTGAAGCATGATGGGTCTGTGCGCATCTGCGCCGACTACCGTTGTACCATCAACAAGGCGTTGGCACAGAGAGCATACCCAGTCCCAGTAGTGCAACACCTGCTGCATTCCCTGGGATCTGGCTTAATATTCGCTAAACTGGACCTGGCCCAGGCTTACCAGCAATTGCCAGTGGATGAAAAAACGGCGGAGGCACAAACAATTGTCACGCACAGGGGGGCATTCAAATGCAACCGCCTCCAATTTGGAGTCAGCGCTGCCCCCGGCATCTTCCAATCCATGATGGAACGCTTACTCCAAGGCGTTCCAGGGGTGGTGCCTTACTTCGACGATGTGCTCATCTCCGGGGACTCAAGAGCCCAACTCCTTGAAAGGCTCAGGCTTGTCCTGCAGCGGTTCAAGGCCAAGGGTTTGAGAGTCAGGCGGGACAAGTGCATCATAGGAGTACAGGAAGTCGAGTTCCTGGGCTATCTCATTGATAGCACGGGCATCCACCCCACCAAATCAAAAGTGGAAGCAATCCATGAAGCGCCGAGCCCAAAAAACAAAACGGAGCTTCAGGCTTTCCTTGGGTTGCTCAACTTTTACGCCATCTTCTTAAAACAGAAAGCCACAGTTGCTGAGCCACTCCACCGCCTGCTGGGGAAATCGGCGTCCTGGAAGTGGGGCCAGGAAGAGGAAGCAGCGTTCCGGGCCATCAAAGGACTATTGACGTCCAAAAGCGTCCTCATCCAATACAGTGAGACGCTCCCCATCAAGCTGACCTGCGACGCGTCGCCATACGGGGTGGGGGCAGTTCTCAGTCACGAGCTGCCCAACGGCACGGAAGCCCCCATCGCCTACTTCTCGAAAACCATGTCCGGCGCAGAGCGGAACTACAGTCAGCTGGACAAAGAAGCCCTGGCAATCGTGGCAGGAGTGAAGCGCTTCCATGAATACCTGTACGGAAGACGTTTCACCATAGTCACCGACCACAAGCCACTCCTGGGTCTACTCGCAGGCGACCAACCCACCCCAACCTTCATGTCTCCGCGGATGACGAGATGGGCCATCTTCCTGGCCGGCTACTCCTATAGGCTCGTGCACCAGCCAGGCACAGCCATAGGAAACGCCGACGCACTCAGTAGATGCCCATCGAAGAACCCGGTGGAAGACCCAGCCCCCACGCTCCATCTATTCCACATAGATGACGATGCCAGCTGTCCAGTCTCCTCTGCAGATGTGGCCGCACACACCCAGAGAGACCCCACCCTCCGCCAAGTAAGGTCCTGGATCCTCAGGGGGTGGCCATCGGAACAGACGGAAGAAAGGTTCAGCCCGTTCACCAGGAAACAGAAGGAGCTGTCCACCATAAAGGGCTGTCTGCTATGGGGAGACAGGGTGCTGATTCCAAGCACTCTGCAACGGCGGACGCTAGAGACACTGCACAACGGGCACCCGGGCATCGTACGCATGAAGGCCCTGGCACGGAGTTATGTCTGGTGGCCCTCACTGGACAGAGACATCGAACAATGGGTCTCCAGATGTGACCCGTGCCAAGAAGTCCGCCCCGTGCCACCGCAATCCAAAGTCACGAACTGGGAGACCCCAGCAACCCCTGGTCGAGGGTCCACATCGACTTCGCGGGCCCGATGCAGGGGCGACACCTCCTCATCGTGGTAGATGCCTTCTCCAAGTGGCTCGAGGTGGTACCCATGGCATCTACCACAACAGAAGCGACGATCCGAGCCCTGCGCCGCCTGTTTGCCACACACGGACTACCGGATGTGCTGGTCTCGGACAACGGCCCCCAGCTCACATCCCTGGCCATGGAGTCCTTCCTGGCAGGACTGGGCATCCGCCATGCCCTCTCCGCTCCGTACAGGCCGGCCGGAAACGGACAAGCGGAACGGATGGTCCGGCTCACAAAAGAAGCCCTCACCAAGATGGGCCCGGGAGACTGGCAAGAACGCATCGACAACTTCCTCCTCACCCAGCACATCACGCCGCATGCCACCACCCACAAGAGCCCGGCCGAACTCCTCATGGGCAGAAGGTTGAGGTCACCCTTGGACTGGCTGCACCCCCAATACAGCCCGGAAGTGACCGCAACCGCCAGCCGGCCGCTTCGCGCCTTCAGCAAAGGAAATTCAGTTTTCGCGCTGAATTTCAACGGCTCTCCTAAGTGGCTGAAAGGGAAGATTGCCAGCACAACCGGCCCCAAATCCTACACCGTCGAGTTGGAAGATGGACAGGTCGTGAGACGTCACATCGACCAACTCCGGAAAAGGTGGGGGGGAGCACACGAAAACCAGCCTGACGAGGGAGGCCTACAACACCCAGACGGGGTAGGCCTACAACACCCCAGCGAGGTAGACCTACCATACCCAGACGAGGTAGGACTACCACACCCCTACGAGGCAGAGCAACGCCATCCTGACGAGGTCGGCCCAGCACACTACCAGGCACTGTCACGTCGGCAGTGCAGCGAGGTAGACCGGGGCCAACCGCACGGGGAATGGCAACACCAACCTGGCCAGGTGGGCACCCGGCACAACAGGCCCAGGGACCCCCGACCCAGCCCGCAGGTAGACCGGGACCTGCCCAGAAGGGAAGCACCGCACCCTACCAGTGAAGGCAACCCACGGCAGCCCTACCAGGGAGACCTCAACGCAAGGCGAGTAGACCGGGGACCATCGCAGATGGGCACACCACAGCACATGGGTGAGGGTGGCACACGACTCCCCGGCGAGAGGGACCCCCGCCCAACGCAAGAAACAACCCGGCAACAACAACCCAACCCAGACGACCCCAACCACCAACTGGCGGTAGACCAGGGACTAGGGGGAAGGGAAAGCCGACAACAACCCGGCCAGGGAGGTCTGCGCCACCCCGGCAGGGGAGACCTCCACCGACCCGAGGAGGTATCCCCACAACGACACCCCGACCAGGTCGACCACCACCAACCCGACGGGGAAGGCCAACGCCTGCCCGGCCAAGGAGACCTGCGCCAACCCTGCAAGGTCGGACACCGCTACCCGAGCCAACACCACCCACAGCGGGCAGACCGGACCCAAGGGCACCGGCCCGAACCACCCTCCAGACCACAGCGGGCCGGGCCGCAGCAGAACCGCAGCCACCGGGAGACCGAGGAAGAGCAAGTGACAGCCGGGGTCTTACCGAGACTCAGACGCTCTTCCCGGGTCGGAACCGAACAGCACCGCCGAGGCGAAAGATCCACAGGCCAGGAGGAAGACCACCAGAACCAGCCATCCAAGGTCTGCGGTCCGGCCAGAGGCGCTGAGGGTGACCCCGCACATTCGCCAGCCGAACCGAGCCCGATTCCAGGGAAGGATCCAGGAGCCACAGGAACCCCGTCCGTCCAGGGCGGGGACACGGGAGAAATGAGACTGCGCAGGTCAAGTAGGGTGCCTAGGCATCCTACGTACCTGCAGGACTACGTCACGTTTATTGACGAACACTGAACTTTTTCGTCTTTGGACTAGGGGGGAGGAGTGTTATGTCCTTATAAGGACATCCACCCGGATTGGCTGCCAGCCACCGGGCGGGAAAGTTTGAATCCCTGTCAGGGGGCGGTGCGTCTGCCGGAGCGAATATAAGGAGAGCTCCGGCAGCGCACGGCCAGTCTTGCTACTGTTCTTGTACTCAATAAAGGTTACTAATGTAACGAGCTGGTCGCGTCTTCCCTTTCCTGCGCCGATCTAACAGCTTTCTTCTGATATAAGAGAAGCTTTGACATTCAAACAAAGCTATTAATTCTTTAAGTAGGTCTTTGAAGAAATTGTTTTTGTTCCTGCCTAGTGGGTGAATAGTTTATATGTATGGATATTTCTTGGAGTTGGGAAAGTATATTGATGGTGTTGCATAAACCTCTTGAGTCAGCTATATTGGCATTATAAGCCTAATATGAATAAATACATCAATTAGAGTTTACATACAGATTTCCTCATCAATAGTGTTAAAATAGGGAACATAATTGGGTGATGAAAGCTTCACTCATTTGAAATTATATATATTAAAAAGGAGTGGAACTTTGAATATCTCATCATGTCCACATTTTGATCTGTTGAACAACCCCACCCAATACTCCTGTAATACAGTGTCTTTGTTTGCTTATTTTGAATATCAGGATACACATTCATTAACATATTCACATAGGAGAAGCACAAATATAAAATTCATTTTTGTAACTTCCTATACTACTTTAGAATCAATTAGTGTAATACATATACATACATACATACATACATACATACATACATACATACATATATATATATATATATATAGAGAGAGAGAGAGAGGGAGAGAGAGAGAAAGGAAGGGAAGGGAAGGGAGGAAGGAAGGATGGATTACAAAAAAGTGAATTCTTTTTCTACCAAATTTTAGCTCTCTGCTCAGATATATTCTATGGAAACACAATCTTATTAACTATCTGTAACTCTGATTCTATTAGCCTTGATATCAAGGAATGCCTTGCTTGGACATTATTTATCTGGTTTCATTGTCAGAAGTGACCTAGTAGCTGTTTGTTTGTTTGTTTAATTGATTTACTGTATATGGCTGCCCACCTTGTACATACAACTCTCTGAGTGGCTCAGAACACATTATAAACAATAAAAAGAACAAAATCAATGAAACATAAAGTTATAATGATGCTGAGATTAAACTCCAAACAATCAGCAAGACAGCAATGCATAGGCCACCTAACCTCCCAACTCCCATACTCTGGAGCACATCCAGCTCTCCTATGCCTTGCAAAAGGCTGGTAGAGTTGTGGTCAATTTAATCTCAGGGAGTACAGTGTTGTCTTGTTTCATTCCATCTGGGAAAGACCTGCCTCATTTCATATTTGCTTTCTCTCTTTAAAGCTGTTTCTTCATGAGGATTTTAGAACTTTGTGTACATATATGTATTTCAAAATTTGGTTCTGTTGTCACAGGGGAAAAAGGGAAGTGTTTTAAACACACTCAGAGAGAAAGTGCTTCAGGTGCATTGCCTGAATTTTTTAAAAATGACAAGCCTATCCTTCCAGTTCCAAAATGGACAAAGATTTATCCCCACCCCAATCCTGGTATCCAAATAATGTGGTTGTAGAAAAGAAAAGGAGAAATGGTGCCAGAATGATGCATAATGCCACAATTGCTTATAGGTAGTTAAAACAAAACATTCTGGGGGGTATTAAAGGTATAGACAATTTAGTTTTGCAGATAATTTTTATACAGTATGGGAAGGAGAAATGTAGTGGTTGGTATTCTGATTAAAATGCCAGGCTAAAAACTGGGAGACAATGATTTCTAGTCCTGCTTTAGCACAGAGCCAGCTGGGTGACTTTTTGTCACTCACTGTCAGTTCTAAGAAGGCAATGGCAAACCACTTCTGAAAAGCTTGCCAAGAAAACTGTGTGGAACTTGCCAACATACAGTAGTTGCTAAGAGTCAAGATTGACTTGAAGGCACCAAATTGTTATTATTATAGGCGGGAAAGGCTGAATTGCTCCCTGCTGAAAACACTAATTACAGGCAGAAACAAACAGAGTTATCCTTTGGTAAGATGGGCAGCCAATACATTTTATAAATAAAATAAATGAAGAGCAAATCTATTTCCTGGCTGCAAAGAAGATGTGATGGTAAAAATTGGCAGCTGTTTGATCCACTTTTTTTTTTAAGAGTAAGACCATTTGGTCTTTATATGATTTATTAAAAAGTTCTCCTTGAATTTTCCCCTGCTTTGACTTTGACAATGCAGTTCTTGGTTAACCAAATACATTCAAAAGTGCATATATTAGGAGACAACACAGAGAAATGCTTATTTTAGAATGTACAATTTAAACGTCAATGTTCTTTTTTTAAAAAATAAATAAAATAAAATTGCTTTGGCTGATGAGGAAATGGGCTGGAACGGGTGCATGACTGACACAGACCAGAAATAGACTGATTAGTCCATTGTGGGGGCAGGCGGAGGGAGTAGTAAGACTAATCTTGCTATCAAGATTGCCTACAAGTTAACATTTGAATACAGCTTCTGCAGTGCCAGTGCTGTAAAGTGAAAGAAATATTCAGATGATTACCTGCTTTAAGTATTTGAAGCTGTAGTTTTGTGTTAAATTTATGTTCCTCCTAAAATTTAACCTGTGCATTACCTTTAATTTCAACATAGGTTAGCATCCACTGCATTTTGCTGTTGCTTTGTAGTAATCAGACCACAGTGGACAAAAATATACAACCTAATGTTATTGCAGACTCCAATCCTGTAAGCAGAAACAGCCTGCATTTCAAATGGATTCTATTTCAAGGTAAATAAAGGGCCATTTAGCAACCTTGGTTTGGATACGTTTTACAATTAATTTCTCCGGGGTTTTGCATTATATGGTAGTAGAATGATAGCTTATCTAGTTTGCTTGCCCTTCCATAAAATGGTGTTTTACAATGAGTAAAACAAAACAACTTAATCCAGGCAATCACTGGATACTGGACATCTTGGCACTAACACAAGACATAATGCCAATTTCAAGGTAAAAGGATCTACTGCTATATTTTTAAATGCATCTTCATGAGAGCAATACAGATTTGAGGCCTTCATCTTTTGCATTGCCCATCTAAAGAAGTAACTCCCTGGAAGAGATACTAAGGATACCTTAATTCATTTTCAATGTGAGTATGGGAATTGAATTGATTGTATATACGTACACAATCTTTTATTGGGTTAGCTAGAAGGTTTTTGTCAATTCTGTCAACCCAAGATCTGGTTGTTAACACAGTAATAGTTTGAATTACTCTGAGTTCATGAAGCTGATTCCCCAGAGGATTTCCATACAGGATTCCTTCAGCTTTTCCCCAATTTATTTTAAGCAAGTGATACTCAATTCTTCATTTAGCAGCATGGGGGCTTTAAAAGTTGATTGACTCTGGGATGTAATCTATCAGGTCCCAGTGATTTGAACTAGTGTAGAGCAGACAGGTGTTCTCTTACCATTTTCTTGCTTATTTTAATTTGCATTCCTAATCAAAACTTGTTTTTAGTAGGTTGGCTATATTTTCTTTTTGCGTGAAGATGCAAAGAATGAATTAAGCATCTCTGCTTTCTCTCTACTGCTCTAATTCCTCACAACGAGCTCCCCCCAGGAATACGACTAATCCCGGACCTCCGGACCTTCCGTCGAGCTTTGAAGACCTTCCTATTCCAGCAAGCTGGGCTGGCTTAAAATTTTTAAAGGGTTTTTAAGGGTAATGGGTTTTAAATATTTCGGGAAGCCAATTGGATTTAATTCTGTTTTAAATTATTTTAAATTTTGTATTGTATGTATTTTAATTTGGCTGTGCACCGCCCTGAGTCCTTCGGGAGAAGGGCGGTATACAAATTTAAATAATAAATAAATAAATACAATCTTCTCCCATTAGTGGACCAATTGTTTCCTTGGCTTTTTTCTTGTTTTTTATAAGTTGAAAGAAACCTTTTTTATTATTATTTTTGACTTTTGTTACAATCCTTGCTTCGTTCTGAGCCTTAGCTTTCCTGATTTCATCTTTGCAAGTTTGTTGGTATTCTTCCTTAGATACGTATTCTTTCAATTTTTTGTACTTATCCTTTTTTTCTTTCAGTTTATCACACAGTTCTTTGTGCAACCATGCTGGTGGAAAAATCTCTGATAAAAGGGTTGGTAAAGACCTCTGGTAAAATGATCCAAAGAACTTCCATTATAAATAACTCCAAGTAAATGAGGCAGAGAGATTCCCCTAATAGCCATGGTGGTGCAGTGTTAGAATGCAGTACTGCAAGCTACTTCTGCTGCCTGCTGGCTGCCTGCAATTTGGCAGTTCAAATCTCACCAAGCTCAAGGTGGACTCAGCCTTCCATCCTTCCAAGGTCAGTAAAATGAGGACCCAGATTGTTGCTAACTCTGTAAACTGCTTAGAGAGGGCTGTAAAGCGCCATGAAGCAGTATATAAGATTAAATGCTATTGCTTTTGCTATTTGCTTTGGTTTTGGTTTTGGTTTGTTTAATCTAGACTAGTTTTGATATCTAGGTTGTTCTTGCTTCTTTGATCTTGTCGAGATATATGAGCCTTGACAATCATTCTTGTACTTCCTTTCTCTGGATCTGTCTGATCTTTACCTCTTGACTTGATAAGTCAGGATCCTGCCCCTGTCCAAATCCACTGAGCTATCCATTGCACATAAACATTGTCAACCCCTTTATTCATAGGATGTATGTGAGCTGAATCTTTCTTAGCACCCTAAGATGCCAACTTCCTTTAGATGTGCTGGGAGTAAATTGTTAACTGAGCATGGTGCTGCAATCTGCTTTCAATCTTTTATTTTCATTCATCTTGTACACCTCCCACTCATGAATAATCTTTGTGGCTCCTCCTTAATTTGACAATTCTCTTCAAGCTGCTTCCTACTCTAGGCAATCCAGTTTTCTTTCTTTCCTTCCTCCCTCCCTCCCTCCCTCCCTCCCTCCCTCCCTCCCTCTCTCTCATGGGTCCTAGCACTAATTTCAGCTGTGGTCCAATTTCAAAATTCCAGTGTCAAACTGACATTTTAATTTAATTCAGCATGTTGTTCAGAACGCAACTATTGTCACCAGTGCTTCTTATTATTCTATGGGCACGTAAGCCCATTAGAAACAATCAAGAAAGAACTGAGTTTTGTCCTCCTCAAATTGATGAGCTTTTCATCAACCTTGGAATGATGTTGCTCCTACAAGGAATCCTCATTAGGACTAGATCAACAAATCATAGTAGCATAAGCGTATTTGGAAGCAGTACTTTTGTATATGCCATTCAATTTTCTTTGCCAAAGAGCAGACTACAGACTACAGAGAGATGGGAAAACATTGCCCCAAATCTGCCACAGCTACAAATAAAAAGTAAAAAAAACCTGGTTGCTTTGTTGACCTTTACTAAAATATTTGTCTGATTCCCTAATATATTTAGTAAGAGAAATGTGCAAAAATAACATTCTAAGTAATTCCCAGTGTCAATCTATTAACATAAAATAAGTATACTTACCTGGCCAACAAGTAATATTACAACAGAATAGGACTGTACAGCCACATAAATGTAAGAAACTCATTAAAAAGCATAATTTATCAGTTATGATAAATATTTCTAGGTTCATCCATACCACATAACAGGCTCTTGCTAATGTTAATTGATGCCAACTGCTGGTGAAATTCCCTTGGAAAAATGTGCAGAGATGTGTGTTGATAGTACAAATCTTATGTAGTGTTCTTGTAGTACAACATATTTTGCAGCTGAAGTGAACATGTCTAAAATAAATTGTGTGATTGTAATACAAATTGGAGGATTCCTGAAAGATTTTGTTAAGTGTCTATTCAGTAGCTGGTAACTTGCCACTGAAATATTTTTAAATTGGATACTAATCTTGTTTTCTTCATCGGACTAAATAGTTTTACATTTCTTTTGCCTGGCCCCATGAACACTTGAAAAGGCTTAAAATGGTTATTAAAATATACATCAGCCATTATGTTTTCAAATCAATATCAACTGGTATACAAACAAAGCAAAAGAGACATATGACAGCCCTGATAGAAGTAGAATTGCTTTTGTAATAAAAATAATGAAAAAAAAAGGCAATATATTAATTTGGGAAAGTTCACTTTGCTTTGCTTCATCGAGTCAACATAGCACTTTACCATATTTTTCAGAGTATAAGACACGCCCTAAAAGGGGGTGAAAATTTAGGTGCGTCTTATACACTGAATTTAGCCCCACCCACCCACTGGCCCCCACCCTTTGGCCTCTGCCTCCCAGCAGTTTACCTTCTTGCAGTAAGCAGCAAGAAGAAACAGTTCGTTTCAGCTTCAGCACAGCCTAATTAGCACAAGTTGATTGTCTCTTGGATTGGCCTCCTGGCTCTCAGCTGTTTTGCTCCCAGCTGTTTTGCCCGGGCCTCTGCTGCTTGCTGCAAGGAGGTAAATTGCTGGGAGCAGATTTTTTTTTCTTGTGCTAATCAACCTATGCTGAAAATGAAAATGAAAGTAAAGCAGGCTATTATTTGCTGTAATGAGGCAAAATTGCTGTGAGGCAGAGGCAGATTTCTTTTTCTTGTTTTTCTCACCAAAAAAGGTAGGTGCTTCTTATAGTCCGGAGAATCTTATACTCCAAAAAATATGATATTGAGCCCATAGTTGACCTATTTCAATAGAAAACATTTTGCATGGGATAGAGACATTTAAAACTCCCTTTCACCACTATTATGTTTCATGATCCTCCATGAAAACAATGGTAATGAAAAAGAACATGTTGCAACATTATTCCATTGTAATGACGTCAATGAACATCTATTTTGTAAGGACTTATTTTGAGAGCCATGAGGTCCTGCGGAAAGATGCAGCTGCTTTAAAGTGTTGAAGACTAGTGCAATGTTGCTTCCTTTACTCATTTGGAAGCACTTCTTTTGGACTTAAAGCTGAAGCATTGCCCACTCCTGTAAATATATAATGCAGTTGCAACCTTTCCCAAATGTATGTGGTTTTGCGTGCCTTTTTGCAAATTGTATCATTCAGAAAAACGTGGATTCAGGCATATACATACAGTCCAGTTCTTTAAACATCATTTAAATATGACTTGTGGATGCATTACACAGAACATTCTTCTATGTAAAATAGTAGCATCAAAATGATAGCATCAAAAACCCTATCACACAAGAGAGTTACAAGGGTAAAAATAGTATGCTGTCCTGAGTTTCAGAGAGGAATGGAAAGAGGTGGAAGAAGAGATGAAAGGAGAATACAAATATGATAAATAAGTGTTTAATGAGAGAAAGCTTTTAACAAGCTATAGCATATGAGATTTTATTCTGGTTCCTATCCAAGTCAGATGTCACTGTTATTTTGACAGTAGATCTTCAGAGGCCTTTCGGCAGCAAGAGATTATTTTATGATTAAGCTTCCTGCTGGCTTGCTAGAAAGTGAAAAAAAGAAGCAATATCCGACGCACATTATAAAAGGCAGTGGGAGATTAAACCCTGCTCATCACAGATATGTAAAATGAGTCTCTGCCTGTCACTGCTGAGACATTTTTTTATTATTCATACAACCTGTCTTCTCTCTCCTGTTTTTTGCTCTTCCTACTGGATTGTTGTTCTAAGTGAACTTGTACTCTCTCATGCAGTGTGAAGGGTAAGTACTAAAAATAGGAACCATTTAAATAGGTCCTTCAGAAGTTGTGTTGTACTAAATATTCTCCTATTAGCAAGAAAATCCCATTCTTTTCAGGTTCATTATAGAAAGTCACTCATTGTAATTTGCTCTAAGGGACAGTTATATTTCAAAAGACCATTGCTAAGAAAGAGTGCCATTCCCCCTATGCCAGAGAACAAATTATGGTCCTTTTGATCAATTGGATCTAACCTACTGTATGTCCATTCATGACCTGGAGTGACACATTTGGAGGAACTGCGGTAAATTAAACCATTTGCTAGATAAAACTAATCCTAATGGCTTATTTAGAAGATAAATAGTTCAATTCTAGATCTGTTGTAGAGAACTTTCATATAGGCTCTACCAGTGGTGAAATGCTCCCAGTTCGGACCGGATCGCTTGATCTGGTTGCGATGGAGGCAGGTGGTTCAGAGAACCGGTAGCAGAAATCCCTGAGCCGTGCAATCATCAGAGGCTTTTTTTTTACTTTTAAAAGCATTTTTTTCTTCGGCCAAAAAAAATGCTTTTAAAAGTAAAAAAAAAAAAAAAGCCTCTGATGATTGTGTGGCTCAGCTGGGATCAGCTGAATAGGTTGTAGAAAAAATGCTTTTAAAAGTTAAAAAAAAAAGTTGGCCACGCCCACCCAGTCACACTACCACCCCCACCAAGCCATACCCACAAAACCGGTAGTCAAAAATTTTACATTTTACCACAGGGCTCTACTATGCGACTTTTAAATTGGCATGACAAGTCTTTGATACTGTTTTTGACATGTTCATTTTCTTCTGAGATTTCAGTTGGCTATATAGATGATATTGCTATGTATCTTCTTAGGGGTCTTCTGTTTCCTGTCACAGATGATCCCACTATGAGTATTTCATTATTCTAATTAGCTTTTTTTCCCACTGAAGGTAGCATTTCTTTTTTTTTTTCTGTAAAGCAGCTCCGCATAATTATGCAGTGTCCTTTTTAAATCAGTAAATTCTTCCATTCCCATATAACAATTTGTACGAGAAAAAATATTTGACATATTTTTTTCCTTTTCTCTTTTTTCTTGTATTTCATTTGATTTGTTTGTTTTTTCCTAAGGAAAAAAATATGTAGAAAAAGACCAAAATTGTTAAAGAGATTTGCTCCTAAAGAGATATCACTGTTTTCACTTTTACAGAAAAAAAAAATCTAACAAAAATGGAGAATTGCCTTTATACAGCTTTAGTGATGGTCATGATAGTGATGATATAACAAAATCTACTTTGCAATTTGTCAGATGTTTCCTTCCCTTCTTACCAAAACAAGGAGCCACGGAGGCTTCAAATGACTTGAAAGTTGACTTAGCCAAATGAATAATTACCAGAACCCCATACTCTATCCATAAGAAATTCACCAAAATTGTCTTCTCATTTGAAATAAATTTATCTTTCATCAACTGAATGAGGCTAACGTTAAAAATGCAGGGACTTTTTTCTGCTCACTGAGGAAAGAATTAAAAAGATGACTAACACATTCACACAAAAAGCCATAATTCTTCTTGCATGTCCTCTAGCTATATATTTGCTTTTATTGCAAGAATTGACAGTAGACATCACAAATCTGATTCATTTTAGATGGGAGTAGACACAGAACACTGTTGTATCAGTCAGAGATGGTAAGCTTGCAAACTGTCCCCTAGGAAAAACAAAACAGCTTTGCTTACCATCTGGAATAGTCTTTCAAGAGTGGCTTGCAAACTGTCCTCAGTGAATATTATGAAAGTCTGGGAGTTTGGCAGCGGCGGGGAGCCAACCATTTTTCCAATTGAGAGCAGTGATCTGGAGAAACACAAAACAGTTGTATTTTCCCCCAACTTGATTCTTGTAGGAACTATTTGCAATATCTTGGATGCATTGCCATTACTCTACTGGCAACTCCATAGAAACAACCAAAGTAGACACCAATGTCCAACACCTTTTCAATTTTTGTTTGCTACATGTAGTGAATTTCAGTAGTGGTTTCTCCTTTATAAATCTTCCCCTCTTTTTTCTTTTAAACTTTTGTTTTGTTTTGTTTTGTTTTTTTACTTTTCCATAGCAACAGCAGTTCTTGAGCCATCAGCATCCTTCTCCACCATGTAATTGACAAGGGTGCATCACATAATAGTAGACCTGAGACTGTAATGGAAACCACTAGCAAGTGCTGTTTAAGAGGGGCAGATGTTTAAATATAGACAACATTGCCTCACTTTCTTGAAAATGTTTCTGTTATGAAGAAGGTGTTGGATTAAGATTGGGAAGATCTAATTCAAATTTACATTCAACTACTGAAACTCAGTCTGGAGAACTTTCTCAAACCAACCTATCTCATGGGATTGCTTTAGGGGAAATGAAGAAGGGAGAACCCACATAAAATGCCTGGAGCCCTTAGAGGGGTGGTAGAGATACAAATGTACACATAAAACAATACATTATTTTTCACTTCCTTGTATGTAAAAATTAACTTACCTTAGTCCACACAAGAAAGCACCTATAATTTTATAATGTAACTATCACTATCAGCTATAGAATGCAGCTATATACAGTATTCAGAGGTTACCCTGAAAATATGTGAAAATCTTCATACATTCGTTAGTGTCTCCCCTGCAGCTCCTCATCAATCTTCTTCAGTAGTGGGCTGTGACATACAGTATGTGCAATATCAAGGGCAAAGCTATTGCCCCCCCTTTTTTTGCATGTTTAATTATTTTAAGAGTGACATTTTTGTTGGTTCCACTTACAAAATCAAATGTTGATCAGTTTCAAAAGCTGTTGTATAAGTAAATGGCATGTAACAATGATTCAAATCTGGGTTATGGTGCTTGAAAAGATGTTGAATAATGAACATGTTGCATAATTAATCCAAATGCAGATAATGACTTGCATGAATTAATCAAAAATTACTGCAAGAATTGCTTAAACGCCCTTATGGATATCCCAAACAAGCTGCTAAAGGTGCAGGTTCATTGTTAAGATAACAGTGTGTAGCCTCTTCAGTGTATGTCAGGGGTATTTATTTAAATATTGTAATGAAGCATCAGGATTTTATAGAGCAGATGTCATTTTATGAAAAGCAGTTTCCTGACAAGCAAGATGTACTGCTTATGTTTTAGAGTTTATATATTAAATCACTTATGTGCATTATTCATAGAATCTATTACATGGTTTGTACAAGGTAAAATGGTGAACCATTTTATATCATACACATATTTTGAGTGCTCTGTCCAAACAATAGGATGTGGAAACCATTACAAAGTTTTAATTCTCTATTCATCTCATCTTTCATCATCAAATATGCATCCAATTCACTTGTAATGATTAATATGCACTTAAAATATATTGAGGGAAGGATCTAAGCTAATTCATCTTGATGTAAAATTTCCGATGCAATTCACAGTTTGCTTGAAGCTTTGGGGGGAGGGGGTGTTCAACTAAAAAAACTTCAGGGATATAAATGAATAGGGGAAGAAAGAATGAATTCGGTGAAGTACTGAGTTACCTGTTTCATAATAGCTATAGCTAAGAATTGGAAAAGAGCATTCTGAAGACAATGCATTTGTGCCTTTGCATCATTATCAACCACTGGTGACTGCCTGGACAAGTTCTTGCAGCTTTCTTGGCAAGATTTTCAAAGGACGTTTTTCATTGTCTTCAACTATGGTGAAACAGAGGAGGGCACTACATCAATTATTTGTTGGTGGAGGAAAAATTCTAACATGACAACTCATTGTGAAAATCCTTCCTTCCTTCCTTCCTTCCTTCCTTCCTTCCTTCCTTCCTTCCTTCCTTCCTTCTTGGCCATATTTTTAGAATTTTTTTTGGAAAAGATTTGTTTTAAAAGACTGAAAGAAAGAGACTATTCCAAGGTCATCCAGCTGGCTTATGTGACTTGAAGACGGAACAGAATAGATGTTCTCTGGAGAGCAGTGCTTTAACCCCTATATTAAACCGAAGACAATATCTGAAGATGAATCCTGAGAGACACTCTACTATCTTGAAGAGTAAGCTAATCTAATATGCCAGGTTAGATCAGCTGCTACCTATCTATTTACTAACTTGCAACGGAAAAGAATTTCAACAGCTTCATGACAATATCTACCAACAGTTGCTCCAGCATCAATAAATTAAAATACCTCACTTTTATCATTATGTGAAGGAATTTCCTTACTTTTTCAAAGTACACCATTCAACTACAATTTCCAAATTAGGAAATTTACTCATAGTGGAGAAGAATTCCCCATTTTTATCTGTTGGAAACATAAGGAAATTATCTGCAATGAAGGGGGTAATCATGGCTACAATTTTGATCTAATTTCCCTCCAGACTAATACAAAATACAGGCAGAGGCATATATCCAAGGAAGGTAAAAGTTAAAATGATGCTACTTCCAAACAGTCAATGCCAAAGCTTCTTTTTATTAGATCTGTTATGGTAAAATGCATGTAAAAGTGAGGTAGGGGTTGAATTTAACAATGGGGCTGTAGCGTTTTGGGTTTTTTTGGTTATTATTATTTTTTTACATTTTTGACCCACTGAAGAGATTTTTAACTACAGGTATTTTCATTTCTTAAAAACAAAAGTCTGATTAGCTTTGTTCCTTTAATTAGTCAGACTGATCTTTTTAATCTCATTCTGTCATAACTACAAGTATTCCAGTACCAAGTTTCTGAAAATCAGTTCAGATTAAGTTAAAGTAGAATAGTTCTAAATCAATTTGTGTTAAACTAGGATATTTGGATCATGCACCAAATTTGTAGTCTATGTCCAGGGGTGGACTTCAGATCCTTTAGCAACGAGTTCTCTGCCCCATTACTGGCTGCGTGTGGCCATAGTGGGTGTGGCCTAGTCGGCCATCTGCACCACAGCAGGGGGGTATTTTTCACTCTCCCCACACTCCAGAGGCTCTCTTCAAGCCTCCGGGAGGGCGAAAACTGCTTTCCCTAGGCTCTGGAGGCTCTCCGGAGACCAGAAACAGGCCCAAATCTGGACTTCCAGAATATCCAGTAGGCCCAGTTTTTGCCTTCCCAGATCCTCTGCGTGGCCCCTGCACATACCTGGAATCATGAACCGACTGTGGAGACTCCTGGGAGGTGCAGGGATGGATGGGGCAGGGTGGCCGTGGCCAGCCAGAGGTGGCAATTGGGGGTTCACCAAACCCTGGCGATCCTTAGCTAGAGGATTGGCCAAACCCTGCTGAACCCTGCCCTAAATATTAACAATATAATATTTTCTCTAAGTAGTAAAATAAAATAAAATTTCTGAGTAGGACCAGACCCTCTTGTCATTGGTTCTGATTTTTTTTAAAAAAAAGTTAACATGGTCATTTTTCATCTATCTATTCTTTAGTTCAAGAACACTCTTTCTAGCATGATATGTGTAATACAGATTTCTCTTGTTTTCATGGCAATCCTGCAGAACATAGAGGGCAAGGCCATCTATTTATCTTGGGCTGTTGAGGAGGAAAAAAAAGAAAAGGAAATATTGATTAATGTAGGTCTGTTCTCAGATCAAAGTGACTCTTGTGATCAGGCCACCATTAATTGGCCCAGTTGTAGCCTTTAAGGTGAGTATTATAATCATTTGGTTTTTAAAAAAGGCTATATACTGTAAAAGCTTTCATTCACAATCACCCTGATAAGATGAAAGATGGACAGTTTGAGTATATTTCATTTAAAATATGGTCCCAAATGATTATTGGAAGATTTGGAACTAATGCAGAAGTCAGCTGAACAAATTCTTGCTTTGTTCAAAAGGCATGCAAACAAACAATAGCAGGTGAAATGCTTATGGTGTAGTGTGTTTTGCTCAGACAAAGGACTGGTTTTGGAAATTAGAGCAATGGTCACCTGAAAAGACTGCCATTGTTTATCTCTATGAGAGCTTCCAGACTGGACTAAAGGGAAATTAATTTTCCCCTCCCCTCTCCAAACAATTAGCCTCTTTCTAGAATCTCAGAAGTTTTCATTGTGAAATGTTGGAGGTTAATTGTAAGAGAGAGGGGTGGGGGGAGAGAGAGAGGGGGGGGGATTCTGTGTCACTGTATTTGTATGGAGTTTCTCTCTGGAAACCATAAACAGTTGGCTATGGGTCTATGCGATTTTTTCTCTTCTTAAAATTTTGAAAAACTGTTTTTATTCAAATAGACAACATCATTGGTCTATGAGAACAAGTTTAACATAAATTATAAAGCCACTAGCATTTCTGATAGTTTTTTTTTTTTTGCATCAAGGATAATGGATGCTTTGTCATGATTAAAGGAGACCCTCAAATTAACTGAATTTAACTGAGTAGCCATTGGTTTCAGAGAATCTACTTTATTCTCTTTATTCTCTTTATTATCTACCCTGTTATTAACACAGCTGCCTGCAATTTCTGCTGGTTCGAATCTCTCCAAGGCTCAAGGTTGACTCAGCCTTCCATCCTTTCTGAGGTAGGTAAAATGAGGACCCAGATTGTGGGGGCAATAAGCTGACTTTGTATAAATATACAAAAAGAATGAAGGCTATTGCTTAACGCATTGTAAGCCGCCCTGAGTCTCCGGAGAAGGGCGGCATATAAATCAAATTAAAAAAAAAAAAAAAAAAACTTTAAGTATGACAAGGACTGGATGCAATCCAATGTGTTTTTGTAATGCTGAATCTTTCAAATTCAGTGTTCAGATGATAATTGCTATTTGGAACATTTGCTTTTATTACACACAGCTATATATTGTGGAGATGGTATCAGCTGCTTGGCTATATAAGAAGAATGGTGGACAATTGTAAAAACAAACAAAATAATCAATGAGATATCACATTCTTGGAGTCTATTCTCTACCAAATAATTCCTGCCAAATATTCCAGATGTTAATCAAGATCTCAGAATGAATAGATAACAGCATGATGCAAACATTTCCATTTTTACTGCTTTTGTTCCTACTGAATTTTAAATATCCACTGAATATATTGGTTTTCTTTTTACTGTTTGTGGGAAATTACATAGGCAATAATTGTTCTGGAAAATAGTCCACATTACTTTTTACAAAATTTTACCCAACAAATAGTGCACAGTTGGTGCTAATTTTCTAATTTTCCAGTCAGAAGTTTACATTGCTTTAATTAATTTCCTATCAGCATGTATATTTTTTACTAATAAATACACATCCTCAGAACTAACTTGTTTTGTATGGGAATAAATAATTCTTAAAAACTGATCATACAATTACCGATTAAAATGCTTAATAAAATTCAGAAGATATAAATGTTCTTGACAAACATGGGATGGTAAAATGGAGGAGACTTTTGGACAGACAAGAAAACAAACTAATCGATCATCAAACAGGTCAACCCAAGTTCTTACTTGACTCACCAATGATCAGGCTCAAATTAACCTACTGCAGACAGGTTATATGAAGAATCAGCTTTCTGAAATGAGAAAGATGGAAGGAAAAGGTAGAAGGAAAGAGAAGAGAATAATGATCACTGTATCTGTGGTCAGATACAGTGGTGATGAGTGTACACTGGAAATCATGAAAGACCAGATTAGGGACCAATCATCATGGACAAAAAAATATCTACGTAGTCACTAAGATTGATAACAATGTGAAGGCACACAATCAAATCATAATTATGCATCAAATTGGTCAAAATGTATATGGATGTATGTGTATGTATGTATATATAAAGATACAGATACAATCTACGAAAACAGATACAGTATATATACCTATGTCTGTGCATGTATCTGTGTACATTTTTCTTTCTCTCTCCACACACACACACACTAACATAGACCCATGCACATATATGTTATCACCAGAATTATTGTAAACCCAATAGCCATGGTCTGCATGGGGCTACCCTTGAAAAAAATCCAGAAGTATTCAACTGGTGTAGAATGCAGCCATGTGAGCCATACTGGGTGTCTAAAGAAGGTTACATGCTTCATGAATTGCACTGGATGTCAGTTTGCTTCAAGTCAAGGTATCTGTTATTAACTATAAAGACCTACATAGTATAGGGCTAGGCTATCTATGGAACTAGCTTCACCCTATTACATCAGCCAATTCATTCAGACAGGGACAGTATGCCAAGACTTAATTGGTCAAAGAATTTCAACTGGCAGGGTCAAGGAAGAGGGCCTTTTCTATCACTGCCCCTGCATTGTGGAACATTTTGTCCTCAGATTTGAGGAAAGCCCCAATTTTTGGGCTTCTGCAAAGGAGTCAAAACTTGGCTGTGTAGCCTTGAGCCTAACCTTCCAAACATTGTAATTAGGAGATTGGAGGAAGAGCCAGAGGCTAGTTAACTATCACTCAAAAGCTATCTCAGCCCTGAGAATAATGGCATGGGAAGTGTCTCAGAAGGGACCCTCCTAATTTCCATCTAATGTTTTCAGACTTGTTGGATTCTACTGCTGTAACCTCACAATAATGGTGATATTAATACTCCTGGTTTGTGCTTCTTCTCTGGACTACCTGTAAGGGCTTATAGTACTCCCCCTCTGACACTGCCTTCATTCATCTCACCAGTCATGTTCCCCACCTTAATATTTCTGTCCTCCATCATTTATTTATTATTTATTGAAACACTATTCCTTGCTATTTTAAATAAAGCACCAACTGTCTAATAAAATTAATACAGAGAGTGTTTGCAATGAATGGTTCAATGAAGCAATCATAGCACACTTGCCCATTTGCCCTTTTTTTTTTTAGAAGTGGCATTTTCATGATACAGAATAGGACCTTTAAATAACCTGCCTCTTGTTAAGGATATTGGTGTTGTGTTACCAACCAGCAGAGTAAATGCTCAAGGAAATGTTGCTGAGAGCAATGAATAAGATTTATGCAAACTGGTTTATCAAAAGCTTACTTTATAGTAGAAAAACAGTCTCATAGTCTTTAAACAAATTCCAAGTCTTTGCCAGTAAATCAGTCCAGTAGTTACAGAATCTTCTTACCCAACAAACAGTAGTTGGTTAGAATAACAAACTCACTCTGGTTCACAAACCACGATGGTTGCAGATCCATCAAACAATGATTAGCAGAAAGCAACTCCTCTTATCATAGCAGCTTCATCATCAACAGCAAACTGAATACATTACAGTACCTTGCTTAAATATTCTCACAACCAATCATTACCTAATTACAGCATGACTCAGCATTAAAATCACATAATACATTTACAGCTTAAAGTTACAGTACACATATATTGCCTGGACAACTGTTAGGCTCAAACCATATCCTAACATGCTCCCCTTTGGACAGGTCAATATATACAATTTAGATTCTTAATCCATAGCTGTCACAACACGTTCTATGTTTTATAGCACCTTGCGCTTTGGTAAAATTATCAGCTATATTGTCTTCCGACATACAATATTCCAACTTAACCATGTTGCTTTGGATACACTGACGAACATTCAGATACCTAATGTCAGTATACTTAGATCTAGTTTTAACTGCTAAATTTGTTGCCATTTTAATAGCAGCTTGGTTGTCCTCATGTATTACAATTGGATAATCCATCTTTAAACCAATATCCATCATTAGTTGCTTGTCATAAATCAAATCAGTACAAACTAGTGACAAACATGAGAACTCCGCCTCCATAGTCGAAAGACTAATATGTTTTTGACGAATTGATTTCCAGCCAATCAAACAATTGTCTAACATGATAGCTATACCCGATGTGGACTTTCTGGTGGTCACATCAGTAGCAAAACTGGCATCAGCATATGGACTTAATACTAAATCATTGTTAGGTTCCAGATACAATGCATAATGCATCGTCATTTTCAGATATCTTAATATACGCTTTGCAGCCTGCCAATGCCTATCAGTTGGCTCTGCATTATATCTCGCTAATTGGTTTACTCCAAATGAAACATCAGGTCTTGACCAATTGCTTATATAAGATAGACTACCTATAAGAAACTGGTAGATCTCCTTACTAAATTTAGGACTTTGGATTTCTCCTTGTTGAAAATCCTGTGCCATAGGCGTTTTAGCTGGCTTACATAGCTCCATGCCATAACGTTTTAACATTTGGCTTATTTTGCTAGATTGAGATATTTTATAACCTCTAGCTGTTTGATTTATATCTAGACTTAAATAATGCCTAATATTTCCTAAATTTCTAATTTTACATTTGGTTTCTAACTGTTTAACAATATCTATGGCTTCATTGTCAGTTTTGGTTATTATGGCTATATCATCTGTAAACAATAACAAAAATGATACTACACCATTATTTTCTCTTTTAAAGAGACACTTATCCGCTACACCTTCATGAAAACCGATCCTATTTAGCTCTTTCACTATACATTGGTTCCACTCAAATCCTGATTGTCTCAAACCATAAAGGCTTTTATTTAACTTCCAACAATCAGTGTGGTTTTGTGTTTCAACTCCTAAAGGCTTCCTCATATAGATGGTGTGTCTCAATGGAGCATGCAAGTATGCTGTCTCTACATCTATATGGTTAATGCTATATTTATGCTTAGCAGCCCACACTAGCATTGTCCGTAAAGTACTAGCACGTAAACTAGGAGCAAAAACATCATCAAAATCCTTTTCGGTCTGAGAAAAACCTTGAGCTACAAGGCGAGCTTTATGGGTTACTGTCCCATTTATGCTTTTTTTAATTTTGTAAACCCATCTACAACCTATTAATTTTTCACCAGGTGGCAATGTCACAGTTTCGTAAACATCTAACTTAGTTAAAGAATTAATTTCCTTACTCATTGCCTCCTTAATTCAAATGCTGATTAAGGAAACATAGGAAGACATTATTTTACACAACATAGTTGACATTTCTGGTATGCCAGTTTTTCCCAGCCTGAACCCCTGCCCGCTATCGGCTGTATGACAATGACTCCTATTTGTAATTTACATTCTGATGGCAAACATCCAAGTTATTTTATCATCTAAAATGAATACTGTAGATTGATTGGATTTTACAATTTTAGTCTACCAATTGAAATTAGCTAGCAGTGAATGATCAAGGTTGCCAATTGGGAGAGGCTTCTAGGCTCACAGAAGATAATAAATATTGCCATATTTTTCAAAAAAAAAAAAAGGCATAAAATGCTCATTGTTCTCCCTTCCCTTTCAGTTTGGGATAGGTGGATTAATTCAATATTTGCAAAGGCTCAAGGAATGTATAGAAATAGCAAAAGCATTTAGATTGATATACTACCCCACAGTGCTTTACAGCACTTTCTGGGTGGATTACAAAGTAAGCATTATTTGCATATTGCCCCCAACAATCTGGATCCTTAGTTTACTGACCATGGAAGGATGGAAGGCTGAGCCAATCTTGAGTCCCTTCAGGATTGAACTCCAATCTTGAGTCCCTTCAGGATCGAACTCTGTGGGCAAAGTTTGCCTGCAATGCTGTACTTTAACCACTGTGCCACCAGGGTTCCTGGTGTATCAATATATATTTATGCATGCATTACAGATTAGTGCAATGGAACAGAATGAACATGAACCAAAATTGGCACTGTAAATTATTGCCTTGGGGTAGAAAGGCATGAAGTTTCATATTATACCAAAGTTCAATTCAGGCATTTCCTGTCTCATACAAGAGGAGATAATCCTGAACAGAGGAACTTACTTTAGAGTTAGAGGATTTTTGCATGAATCAAAACTCTGAATGTCCAGTTTTCTACATTTTATGGGAAATCTATATAAGAACAATGGCAGGGTCTCCTCACAAGTTTAGCCCTGCTCCATAGAGGTCCTTGAAATGAGTTATTGAGAAAATTAGTGATTTCTCTATATGCACAAAATTAGTAATTTCTCTATATGCAAAGGGATATGTATATGTATCAGAAAAGGAACATTTGAAAAGAAATAATAGGCTTAAGTATACAAAGAAAGGTGGAGCCACCAAATTATCCAATCTGTCCCTATATTACTATCAATTTCATTGGAATCCTGGTTGAAGTCTTTCTTTGACTAATACAATTTTTGCTGTTATTTAATCAGCAGGATATTCTCTGCTTCTAATTTCCATATCATTTGCTGTGACAATTTTTCAGATTTGATCTTCATCTACTTATTAAAGGGAATAAAGAAACAAAAAGTCACTGTTAAAAGCAGCCAGCTATATTTCCCAAGCCAAATTTATGACCCCATTCAAGATTCATTAGCATTATTTTTTTATGTATAACTATATGCAGAAGTGAATTCCTGATTTAAATATACATATATTTATTGTCAGATAATACTTTAAAAATTCGCTATTAGGTACTAAGAATGAAGTTAAATGTTCCTCAGCCTTTATAATGTAATCCTTGCAAAATGTGTGAACCAGAAGTATAGAGGTTATATTTGATTTGTGAATGTATTGGGTGCGATTACAGAACTCCTCCACAAGTTGTCACAAAAATGCCATTTAAAAAATGTGATAATCAATAAATGCATAGCAAATGCATCATACTAACTTAGTTTAAGATATATTGAATTAAATGAACATAATGTTGTTTATTTCAGCTATATTTTTAAAGTATGTGCTCCAGCTATTATCAAAAGATTGCTAAGTATGAGCAAATCTCTTCTAAGTGCAATCTTTTACTTATAGCATTAATTTACACAGCGATATCCGTATCTAGATTTGTATATCATCAACCCATTGCTGTTAACAGCTACCTCTTTAGCACTTTTCATACCTCTGTGACTTAACTTCTTGGCATGATTACATATTATATATCTTTTATGCATCTTTTTATTGCTAATTTGTTTTCCACTTTTCCCCCCATCTACTGACATAATTCTAAGGTAGAAAAACTTGATTGTAAAATCCTTGAGACCAAGACCATTTCCTTCCTTCCTTCCTTCCTTCCTTCCTTCCTTCCTTCCTTCCTTCCTTCCTTCCTTCCTTCTTTCCTTCCTATGCACACAAACAGAGAGAGAGAAAGAGAGAGAGGAGAGAGGAGAGAGAGAGAGAGATTTCTGATATATCAGAAATAACATGTGCCATTTTTAGTGGTGACAGGAAGGGCATAAGGCCATTAAACACTCTGTTAGCTCTATTCAGTTGCCCACCCTGCAAGGGATTATGAGGTCATTAAAAAAGATGATAATGTGCCATTTTAAGGAATTCATTGATTGGCAGATAAAAATATTAGGAAAGGACTCCCTGAAGCAGATGTTTTTAGTGGGGCTCATATTAGAATAGGAATACAAGTGAAAGTGATAGCAACCATGGTATAAAACATAATATCGTAGGGTCTTTACATTTTATTTTCTCCATAGACTGAATGAGAATATCTATTTTTTCATACATTACCAAAATCACTTTGAAACAGTGACATTGAGGTGTGGGGAGAGGAGACAGGTTAAAATCAGGAAGTTGGCAAGTGGTGCATTGGGATATAAGCATATTTGGGTATGTGTGCCTTGTGGTACAACATGCTTCATTTAAATCAACACTTTGTTCTATAGCCTAGTTCTCTTTTACTTTAAGAAAAACCATATAATGTTGTTTGCAGATCTTTTATGGTATATTTGGTTTGGTTTATAGAGTTCTTTCCCATCCTCCACCCCACAACACTACTTTTATACAAAGTCTAAACAATGATTGGAATTATGAAAACTGTGTCTTCAATAGAATTGTCTGGCAATCCTGGCCATTGATGAAAGTAAGTCTGTTACAGGCTGAAGTATAATGGTTTTTTTTTAAAAAAAAATAACATAAAGACCTAATACGCTGGAAATTAAATGAGAACGACACAGTAATATTATCCAAGTGTCATAGAGGCTGCAACAGAATTCAGTAAATGCAATTTATAATACTTTCTGCAGGTAGTAAACAAATCTAAATTAAAATACAGTATAGAATTTGCAAAAAGCTTCTTGAGTAAATGGAACTCTTTGAAAGATTGTGTTTGCTCTGGATAAAGAGTGCATCCCAATTTGGAGCAGTTAAGTATGGAATAATATCAAAGAGATAATAAACTCATACTAATACATGCAGCATAGTGAACAGAAAAGCACAATAGGGTAGATCCATTAGATTAGCATAATTTTATTCTGCTGCTCAAATATGTAACTTGGAAATGGATTTTGTTTCAATTACTGAATTTCTCCATGGGTTTAAACACTTTTATTCAAAATGCAGGGCTTTTTCATTTTGTTTTATTCATTATACACCACTGACATTTGCCCAGCTTCTTTGTTTCAGTAGCTGCATTTCACTAATCTGTCCCTAAATATTAATGCTGTTGCAAGCTAGGGCTGCAAATCCTGATTATTACATTTATCTTAGGGATATTTCCAAAGTTTGATTGAATAATTCTGCTGCCTTTAGTGAACAGCTGTGTTCACTGAATACCAAGAGTGTTATTTTTCTACTTTCCCCCTGTTTGGGATTAAAAGATATTTGTTTTCAAGAAAATGATAATAAAATTTATCCTATTGTCATCACTGAAGGTTAAATAATGAAACTCCTAAACATATGAAAAATAACAGTGTAAATGATTTAAAGGCTTTCATAATAAGGATACTTACCTGCTGGACACAGTTGCTGTAGAGGTTAAAGCATCAGGCTAAAAACCAGGGGACTGTAGATTCTGCCTTAAGCATAAAGCCAGCTGGGTGACCTTGGGCCACTCTTTCTTTCTCAGCCCTAGGAGGGAGACAGTGGCAAACTACCTCTGGAAAAAAAAACTTGCCAAGAAAACTGCAGAAACTTGTCCAGGGGGTCTTTGAGAACAGGAAATGATTGAATGGGGGAAAACAACAACAATAATAAGAATACTCTATCTTCTGCAGACATCAAGATCACCTAATCATGGTAGCCAAGATTCAGAAAATCTTGCAAACTATGTGTAGTAATCTACACAGGGTGAACAGAAATTCTTGACTGTGTTCTCACATACCAAGCCAGGGTCAGATCCCTTTTTCTCATTCCTGCCTATTTATTTATTTATTTATTTATTGATTGATTGATTGATTGGTTCGATTTATATGCCGCCCTTCTCCGGAGACTCAGGGCAGCTTACAATGCGTTAAGCAATAGCCTTCATACTTTTGTATATACCTGCTTAGTAGGGGTTTTGGCCCCCCCAAGCTGTGTTCTTTTTTATACAAAGTCAGCTTATTGCCCCCACAATCCGGGTCCTCATTTTACCTACCTCGAAAGGATGGAAGGCTAAGTCAACCTTGAGCTGGTGAGATTTGAACTTGCAGTAATTGCAGGCAGCTGGTGTTACTTAACAGCACTTTAGTCTGCTGCACCACCAAGGCTCTTCATTCATTTCTAGGATAAGAAATCATTCTAAATGCATGGGTGTTATTTTATAACTTTTATAACTTATGAAATGAGATCACAATAGTATTGGGTATGTGCGATAATTGCTGGGAGCTTAACATATGGAAAAGGTTTAGGTTTTTCTTATCCCACACAGCTCTGCTGTTGAAAACCATAGCTCCAAAGCTTTATTTGTTTCCATTGTGGAAGTAGAGTTACCAGATATCTGAACAGGCAGGACAGTGAGAAAGGTGTCAGCTTTGGAAGCCATATTAGGCCAGAAGCTTCCATGCTGCCACCTTCTCATGTGTGGGAAAGTAGGAGGGGGGATTTAGTAGAGGGGTTGTCTGTAGACATAATAGCATTCTTCCTGTCCGTCAAGGTCAGGCTGATCCTGCATCTGGAGAAGGAGTGGTTGGAGTGATGTCTCGAGATGGGATGGTGGTTGATTGGAACATGTGATCGACTGAGGACTGAGGGGATGGTTTTGGGGGTTTTGATTTACTGAGGGAAAACCCGGACCTCTCAGATTTGGGTTTTCCCAGATGTGCCAGTTTACTTATTCTAGTAAATAGAACTTTGAAAATGTTTGCTTCAGAGTCTTTACTTGGAGTTGAGGGTTTTTCTGGAGCACTGACAAAAGGAGAACAAATGGGGAGGAAAGGGGAACATACTATTTGTTTTACTTTCTTGGCATCTGCACCAACAGTTACAGTGAATAACTGAAAAACAGTATATAACCCTACATTTCATGTGAAATTACTTTTTCCAATATCAGAAAGACTGATTTTTCAATTCCAGGAATATGTTAGAGCAGGTTAGGAGGCAAACACCTTTCGTATGCAATTGATTAAAAGCTTGTCATATCAGGCAAGCTACTTGAGTGTAGTGATTTAAGACATCAGGTTGGAACCCATGAGGCTGTGAGTTATAGTTCTGATTTAGGCACGAAACTAGGTGACTTTCAACCAGCCACTCTCTCTTCAACCTAAGAAGGAAGCAATGGCCAACTATTTCTGAAGAACCCTGCCAAGAAAACTGCAGGGACTAGTCCTGCCAGTCCCCAGGAGTCAAAAGCTAACCTGAAGTTGCATGCATATGTGCATACACAAACACACACACATTTCAGACAGCAGCGTAATTAACTAATGAAGACTACAAGACTAACAAGCCATGCTTGTTAACTTGCAGTTGGCATTTATTAGGGAAGGGCTGTGCCACATAGAAAAGCTACTCAGGAACATATACTGTATACCATGTTAGATACTCAAAAAGCCCGACGACATCTGATCTTAATATTATGCCTGCCAGACAGAGGGCCACATCAGGAGAAAAAGGACAACATGTCCTCCTTTTGCTGAATGTCTGGTAAGCCTAAGGTAAATGAAAGCTTTCTTTCCATTGTTAATTGTGGATTCAGAGAAAGAAAAGTCCACAGCTCCTCCTTGCCTTCTGCTGTTCTGACCAAGGCTCCCTGAGACAGTAACAATCACATGATTAGTCCCAAAAACCCTCTTTTTATTTCAACGGCTGTGAATGATGTTCATTCATAGCCTATAATGAGTCCCAAGCAGTTTGTGAATAGTCTGACAGAAGTCTTCCACAGTCTTTCGGGATAAGGCTGATAAGCACCCACCTTTATCTTCCTTGAAACACTACAAATACCTAATTGTCAATTAGCTTTGCAAGGCCAAACAGAGCACAAAGTCAAAACGGAGCTTCAGAATTTAAACCAACCAGAACAAATAAAGTTGCTTCCTGCAAAGGCTCATGTTCCTTTGCTCCACCTTTATGTCTTATGGGAGGGGCCAATCATCTCCAAGCCTTATCCTGAGTCGCCCCTTTTGTCTTAACTGTTCTTGCCTTCTAGCAGCTCTGCGCACGTATGAACTGGGAACAGGCTCCCCTGTTCCTCTGACTCACTGATGTCAGACTCTGGAGGCTCCAGAGTCAGCACACATAACTCCCAGATGGCCCTGGCCCCATCTCTGCCTCCGACACAGAGCCCTCGTCCGAGCCTTCCACAGACTCCAGGACTGGCCCATGTTCCTCCCCAGCTTCCTCACTGTCTGACTCTGCTGCCAGCTCTTCATGCTGCTGGTGGACCACAACATCTGCAATCTGGATTGTAATTCCTATCTTCTCCTTTTATTTGTGCTTTTACAAACGTGGGGTCCTTTGATGCTCTCTGAGCTTGGTTGTTTTCTTGCAGACAATTCATTACCCAAATTAGGTAACATCATCAGTGCTAGTAAGGAGAGCACCAAAGACCTCTCATCTCAGGCCAAGCTACAAATATTCTCCTTGGTTTTTTATCCATGTGTATGTTTACTGTGGCTCTATCTCATCCTCCAAAAAAACTGCTAGCTTTATCAAACGCAAATAGGTTGGTGGAATCTTGTTCCTATGTGAGGTTTTTTTTTTTTTAATCTAACATTTAAAGAAGGACATTTAAGTTCCCATTTTCATATCTTTTAAAATACAGCAGTAGGCACACATTTATCGTTTTCCCTCCAAGGATACATATGAATATGTGTCTTATATTTAGATATTTGTAATGGGAAGAATGTGTCAAGTGCATCTTTGCCCTCTTCAAATAAAGACAAAGAATTTGATATTTGTGCATAAAACACATCTTGCTTTGTCTATAGGCAACTAATAAAAAAAAGATACTGAAATGTGTTTTAAAGCCAGAAAACAGTGTTCCTTATTGCACTAATGTCTTTAGAATGACTCTATTAAACTGATTCCATTTCTGCTGCTACACTCAAATTTTCATTTATAGACTCCCAAATTTCTCATCTTCTAAAGATTTAATATCAACATCATGGTGCCACCAGGATATTCTTATGTAAGGATGTGTAATTTATTCCTTTATTTCTAGTTTTGGAAACCATTTTATTGGAATTGTTGGAAGAGGATTTAGTATTTGGCTCCAATTTTCATACTGTTAGGCCGGGTTGCAAGTGGTCAACAGATGGCTGTTTATCTTTCTCATTCAGAGATTAAAACATGTCAAGGGCCATTTTAGGACCTTGATGTACACAATACTGAGATTTTCTATCCACTGCACAGCTGAATTAGATCTAGTCTCTTAATTTGTTTTAAAAATAGAATAGGTTTTATGAAACTGAACCATGTATCCCCTGAGATACATTACTTCATAGACAAAAGACTGTTTTCTAACCAGGTAAAACTAAAAGTAAGTCCAGAAATTTGTCCTCAACAGTTCAGTGAGTATAAAACAGATTATATCAATAATCATACTGAAGCTTAGTTTAAAAGGTTTTCTAATCGGGATGATTCACAATAGACATATGTTGAAAAATAAAACTTTTGTAATATATATCATTAAACTAGCGGGCACTTACATCTCATGGGATGTAACTGCCCTCCAGTTTAATTATTTAAATAATATAAGAGAAATTTAACAAATAGAAGTTCATTTCCCTCTCTCAAGAATTCTGGACTTACTTTATGTATGTTTGCTTGTGGTAACTGTTTTCCTCCAGATCAAAGGTGTCAGAGATTATAAAATGCCTAATATAAAACCAAAGTCAAAAAGCCCATGAATTTACATATTTATATGTTTAATTTTCTATTTTGTAAGGAAAAATATATATTTAAAAAAAGCAAATGTGAAGAGTAAGGCCATGTACAACATTTGGTGCAGATTCTATTTCTGTTTATATTTACTTTGTAATAGCTCAATCTCTACTTCTTCCCTTACTCTGGTTGGCCAAAAACTAAATACTGATTTGCAATACCAATCCCTAATCTGACTGTCAATTTTCATAGGAAATCAACAAGTAACTAAAACTTTTTTCCTATTTGATAGGATTAGTAATATTTGCAGACATATTACTTTTATGTAGAAATAAAACTTGTACTAGACTCTTTTCTTAAATGGAAAAATAATTGTTAGTATTTTTATTTATTATTATAATTGGATAAAAAGCCTCAAGCAATGCTGACTTGTCAATATTTTGCCAAGAATCAAAGAAAATATCTAAAAGGCTCTCTGCAGTTCTATGGAAGCTTTCAAGAAAACATATGCATATTTTCTTGTTTCCATTAGCATTTGCTATTTTTTTCTACAATGTGTTTCATTAAACTTCAAAAGTATTACAATTAACATTTTGAAAAATATAAGTTTTAAAATTCAATTTACATGTATTTATAACTATCGAGAAATAAAAGACCAAAAAAAAAAAAAACCCTTAGGAAATAAGAAGGGGAATCCAACTACACTGATCAAAAAAATAAAGGGAACACAAACAGAAAACATCCGAGATCTGAATGAATGAAATAGCCTTATTAAATACTTTGTTCATTACATACAGTAGTTTTGTGTTCCCTTTAGTTGTTTGAGCAGTGTATAAACTACTGTATGTAATAAAACAAAGTATTTAATAAGGCTATTTCATTCATTCAGATCTCGGATGTCTTCTGCTTGTGTTCCCTTTATTTTTTTGAGCAGTATATAAACTAAACTGTTTGCAGTCCCTGTGAATTTATAAAGAATACCTGAATAGAAACTACACAAATAAGAGGCATAGGTCTAGAATACATATCTCCAAATATGTTGAATGATGTCAGATGGGAATTCCTGAGAGCCTTTCTGACCTTGCAGGTCTTCTGTAAAGCTCTGAAAATCTTGGTTTTACTTCCTAGCCTGGTTCCCTGGGTATATGGTTGAGCTTTTATCATGGCTACTTTAATTGATGTGTTGGTTAGTTTTCCATCTCAACTGCCATATATGCTAATTGATGTGTTTACTTATTTAGTTTTTAGTCATAGTTAACATAGTTAACAGATTTATGTATTTATATAGATGGTCTACAAATTGAATCTCTCTTTCTCTCAACCTTTCTCTCTCTCCCCTCCACCTTCCCCCTCTTTTTATCTACTAGATTTACTAACTCAAGTATTACACTGTATGAAAAAAATAATTTTCAGCATTTTTATGTTCTGTTTGATATGAACAGTATACATAAGAACAGAGTCTGAATCACATTTTTTGACAATATCATTTGTAAAGCAAATACTGATTTCTACCCTTCTGAAAACTTTTTAAAATTTCCTGAATTTGAGAGACAACTAGCAAGGAGTGTCCCTGGCACAATCATGTAATATATTGTGCTTCTTCTCAAAGCATTTTTTTTTTTTTATTGAAAAAGTTTTCAAATACAAGTTTTTCCCCCTTTTTCCCCCCCCTCTTCCCTAACCCACCCTTTCCACCCAACCCCCCCTGTGACTTCTTCACAACAATAGGCTATTTCATAACTAGTTACATACATAATATCTTCCCTTTCCCTTAATCCCTTCTCGGAATACTGACCCTTAACTTGTTAATCTTATAACTCCCATTTTTACGGTAATCTGCCCTTTTTCTCCTCCCCTAAACTTATTGAGTATTATTACAAATTAACCTTTAATCTTTTATATATATTAATATAACATTTTAAATCGGCCTTCTCCCTGCAACCAAATTTATTCAATTCTGTCCACTTCCTCCACTCCTCTAAATATATGACTTGAAATCAGACAATACAATTCTAAATATAATCCACTACCCACTTTACTAGAATATACACATATCTATATATGCATCCCATTTTATAACAATCAGTAAACTAACCTATTTCAGCCCTTCAATTCCTACAAAATCATGCAATACGATTCTAAATATAATCAACTGCCCACTTTACTAAGATATACACATATCTATATATGCATTTCATTATGTAAAAAGAGAAAAGACAATAACTTTAAGTTTATGATCCATATAATATCTCCTTTGATGTCTTTCCACTAGATTGTTAAATCCATCACCCATAATAGGGTAAAATAACATGCTGGTGCAACAGTTTGTTCAAAATCTTCAGTCATCTTCTGCCCCCATCTTCTCAAAGCATTTTGATTTGAAAGGCCTATTATAACCAGGCACCAAATTAGAAGCTAAAGTTATTTTTGACAAAAAAAAAAAAAAAAAAAAAAAATCATCTGCTTCTCTCTCAGCCTTGAATTTTTCTTATACAAAGTGCTTGAGGAGAAAATTTTCTTTATGTCATTGCTTTTAGCCAGAACTTCAAATGTATTCAAATTTAATCCTTATCAGAAAATCCCATTAATATATACCAGAAACAGAAACAGAAACAGAAATAAAATAAATTACTCTGAGATAAATTTGTATCTTCCAAATCAACCTGATTCCATTCTAGGCTTGGGATTCAGTTCAAATAGTCTGATTTTCATTATCCTGTCCCATCCCGTCCCGTCCCATCTTGTCCCTTCCTGTCCCATCCCATCCCACCCCACCCCACCCTACCCTACCCTACCCTACCTATTAGAATACAAGAGATTTCCTTTGACCTGTACAAATATGTATTTTATCTTTCCAAAATATTCCAAATATTGTTTTATTTGTGGGTATTCCAGAGGCAAATGGGAGGGTATTCCATTTTAAAGGCATCTTCTTTGGGATATTTTGGGAAAATAAAATAGTGCTGTTAGAAGCTGATCATCAGAATATCAAAGCTACAAACACTGGCAGTAGCTAAGAATAAATGTACAAATAAAATTAAATAAGCATAAAATCACTGGGCATACTTGTGTGCATGTGCTTTTTAGAAATGAATGGTTTCTTAGTAACAATAAATAAATAAATGTTCTATTAGCATATACTGCATTAGATGTTTTTCCACTAATGTCAGCAGCAAGCAAATTCGGTGTTACAGTTGATGGAAAAGAAGTACCACATATTTGCAAAGACATGCATCAAAAAAAGGCATAGTGATGCCATTTCCAAGAGGAAGAATAACCTGCAGGGTTTCTTTTAGACTGTATACTAACTCAAAGTGCCCAAATAGAACAGAATAACTTGATTTTGAAAAAGATGTATGATAGAAGATTGGGCAAATAATGCTCACAACACACTGCAAATGTTCCAGTTATCTTACTATCAAGACATTGACTATAAAAGAAACGTTCAGCTTTACTAATCTAATTGCGTATTGAAATCACTTACAGTAATATAAAGCAACCAGGTGGCAAGGGATTAATAAACCCATGAAACCAATACACTTAAAAACAAATAAAAACTACAATTATTGCAATCAGACACTTGCGTATTTCCCTAGATTTCAGCATTGTACTCATCTAAACGAATACCTCGGAGGCAGGTTTTAGTTGTTGTTGTTGTTTTTTGTTTTTTTGTTTTTTGTTTTGTTTTTTGCAAGATAGGAGAAGATTATCTCATTTTCATTTTCCACGCAGTCAAAGCAACAAAGTATTAAGAATTGAAATGGCCAATTATTTACCATGCTAAATAAAATTTCCTGTGCCACTTGTCTGCTGTGTTGAAACAAACAGAGTCTCATTAGGTTACCTTCAGCAATTGGTAATGTACGATTGGGCACAGCTTGAAACCACAGGAGTATTTCCACACCAGAATGCAAGCATTTTATCAGTGTGTATTTCTTTTGCTGAGCCAGCACTGGTCACTTTGTTTTGTACTGTATTGTTTTGTAAAGGTGTCAGTGAGAAGAGAATGCTGCACTTCATCCTTTCCTTTGATTTGGGCTGGATCCTTTTCAGTTCATTAAACCAGAAAGCATGGAGGTTGCACAGCAGAAAGAAGACAGTTGATGCTCAAGGCAAAAGCTACTCACAGCCTATTATACTATCATGGTAGTATATAAATCTGATCAACAAATGAACACAATTGCAGAGGAATTTATATGTTAATTTGTGTGCAATTTTACTTGATACATATTTCTGCTGATAGTTTTCCACAATACAATGTTGTCTCCTGAAGTTTTGAGTGTACACATTTTTATGTGCATGGTTTTCTCCAACCTACATTTTAATGTCTGTTTCATAATTTAGATAACTATATCACCAAGTCCCAGCGTGCAACAAACAAAAATAAATAAAAGAAAGTGTGAGAGTGAGCAAGCGAGCGAGTGTGCAAGTGATATATTTGATCCCTGTCAAAGTCTAATTCAGTGAAATTATTATCTTCATATGGGAGGGGAACTTTACACATATTCATTGATCATGTTGGTGGTCATTATATTGCAAAAATAAAAGAACCCCTAAATCATCAAAATGCAGAGATACTTCCTCTTCATCTCTGCCCCAAACCTACTTGGAGTTTTCCAGAACAGAATGGGGAGAATTTTACCTATTTTTTAATTGATGACATACTCATAGATGGTTTCAGGAGCCAGACTTATCTTTAATAATATTGCCTAGGGAGGGGAGAGGGTTAATAATTGTAAAGATAAATACATCAGGGCAGTGTCATTCTTTTGATTTGTTTGCTTATGAAGTTACATTTTCAATCTGGAAGTGAAATTTATAAGAGGAAGTAGCTGAAGATCTTTTCCAGCTTTCTTTCATTTTTAAAAATCCCTTTTTCCCCCAGAAGTGTGAGGATTTTGCAGGGTCAAAATCTTAACTTTGCCATATCCTGAATTAGATATCGTATTCAGATAACATAGTTTCCCCTCCACCTTCATATATTTTGGAAATGGATAACTGATTATATTCCATCAGGCTGGTGTTGACACTTAACAACCACACAGCTAGATTTTCTCCATGACAATGTATCTGTCATTTTTATTATTTTAAGATTTGTTCTTCCTTCTTCACCAAGTTTATTATTATAGTAGTATGTACTTAGGGAATGTATTTTTTGCACTAGATGTTAGAAAAGTGGTTAAGTAATAAGATACTTGTCTCAAAGATTTGTCTCATCCTATGAAGTTACAAGATGCAGGCAGAAAGGTGACATGCAAATCAAAGAAATCACAAAGAGCAATATTGCTGAAGCACGACTTGGAATGACCAAATTAGGATGAGATTCCTGTTAGAGAAAGGTTATGGGCTTTGTAGAGGAAGACTACCAAGTAATTTTAAAGAATACTTTAAATTGCAAAACTTTATAGCAATGAAGTAATTTTTAAGAATACTTTAAACTGCAAAACTTTATAGCAATGTTTCTCGACTTCAGCAACAAGAAATTAGAAGAAAGCCCTGGATGGTAATTTCAATACATGATCACACTAGTGAGTGTGTTGTATGCACAGAGATGGAAACTTTGACACTACACACTAACATCCCACTATGGAAGAATGATTGAAAAAGTTGACATTTTTTGCTGAAATGGATAAAGTGGCTTATTTGATTAGGCAGGGAAAAAAAAAACATTGTCTACATTTTAATGGTGACCATTAAATTATCTTATTACATAAATATATAAAAAAGGAACTTGTGACATCGGATTTTGAAAATTAAATAGTACAGTTTATAGAAAGAAGAAGAATATGATGCAACATTAGAGAGAGAGGTTAAAATACTTGCAACAATTGTGAAGAAGATCAGAAGCCACTTCTTTACACCTTTTTTTTCTTTGCTATATTTATTTTTTCTTTTTTTTACACTTTTTTCTTTTTCTTTGGTTTCTTTCTTTCTTTTTCCCTGCTTACTACCTATTACATTGTCTTAATTTTTATCTACTTAATCAAACATTTGACCAAGTAGATTTTAATTTAATATTTTAAATTTTAATAAAAATATTTTAAACCAAAGATGAAAAAAAAGAAAAGTATGCTAACCAAAAGCCTCTCCCTGTGGAATTGTTCATGCTAATTATCCATAGTATTATTTTCCAGTAATTCTGAAAAATTCTGTGCCATTTAGATTAAAAAAAAGATAGGATAGGATAGGATAGGATAGGATCTTTGTGGATTTTACTGTGTTAGTCATTGCCGACTGTAAGAGACAATGCTGATTTCCATTTCAAAGCTATGAGCCTTGAAATTGCCTAAATACATTTCCATGATCATTGTGGCCAGCATGACATCATGAAGCAATGTTTCCTCCCTACTAAAGTGGTACCTATTTATCTACTCACATGTGCATGCTTTCAAACTGCTAGGTGAGCAGCAGCAAGGCAAAGATGGACACTCACCCCATCGTGTGACACTATTGAACCTGGGCTGTCAGCTTTCCAGTCAACTAGTCCAGCGCCTTAACCACTAAGCCATTACTCCACCATTTATATAGATATATTCTATTCTATATTCTTTCTCTCTCTCTCTCTCCCTCCCTCCCTCCCTCTCTCTCTCTCTCCTTAATTTTTATCTACTAGGTAAAAAAAAATTGCATTGTGCTAACTGACCATTAGCTGATGTTTAAAAAACCCGATCCATATTTTTTGCTAGATGAACTGAGTTGTATGGGTGCTTGTTCTGATCTGGAATGAAAGATTGACTCGAAAGGTGCACTGTGCACACTAAAGTGGACATCAGTCCCAGAACTTTTCTAACAGTCAGTGGGAAGAAAAATAAGGGTTTAACAGTCTGGCTATGGTATTAAATCACATATTTAAAAATTTAGAATGTATTGAAGTATGAAGAATTTTAGATTTATCATTTGTAGTTTATCATGTGTAGCTAAAAAGATTATTTCACCGTAATAAGAAATACTCAGCTGTACCTGATTTGAATCTCTGGACGAACGTCATGTCTACACTATTAACATATGAAGCAGCTTTTACCAATATTGTGGAAACAATTGTACTTTGTACCATCAGAGTTTAATTCACAGTTGTTTACTTCAAGTATTGTTTCTGTTTTGTCCTCCCCTTCTATTTACTTAAGGTTTATTTTCTTTTTGCCTTTATATGAAAATGATTTTTTTAAAAAAACAAAACAAAAACCAAGATATATCCTTAAGTAAAATTTCCAGGAAACTGGTACAAATGTATAAATAAGAAGTTATCCTTTAAAAATATTTAGGTTGGTGAATACTTAACTGAATAAGGGCAAAAGATTAGTATTTTGCTTTTTTTTGTGCAAGTTTGTTTGGTCTCTTTTGACTCTTCCTGTTCCAATGAATATGATTTTGCCAGGATGGTATGTGAGTAATCGCATCTTAAGATTGTGCTTGGATTCAAAGTGCACCCATCAATAGGCACATAGATATAAATCACATTTACATAACTTCAAAAGAGATAATTAAAAATAATCAAGGATGGAGACAAAAAGATTAGAACACATGGCCTCCAACAGCCAATATTCAGATAAACAGGAATTAACACCAAAGGAACAATCAGGCAGAAAGCAATACTCTAATCCAGGAGCCATCAAGAAGAAAGCCAAAACTGGCAGGGCAAGCTACTATATATAAACAGACAGCAAATCTGACACTTGCACATTGATTATGTTACATAGATGGGTAATGAAACATCTGAAAGCAAACAAACAAGCTCCGAGAACCAGCTGTCTTTCTGTTAGGTGTTACCAAACTTAATATTCCTACAAATAAAATAGAGTTGTCTCTGTTGTGTAACATTTGTTAGGATTCTCTTAGTGGAAATTGTACATAATTCCTTCTTTAGAGGAATAGAAATCTAAGCTAAAGTGGCATGCATCAATGTAAAAAATAATTTTGTATTTTAAAAATACTAATGCTAGATTGATTTGTACCAGATCTAAACTTTGTTTCCTCTTCATACAGGGCAGTGATGGCTACTCTTTTTCTCATTGTGTCCTGAAAGCGCGCGAGTGTGTGCCAGCACCCGTAATGCAATGTGTGTGCCCCCTGCACATGTGTGCATGACCTCCCCCACGCTCCCCCGTGCATGTGCATGTGACACCCCCACGCTCCCCCTGCCCCCACGCTCCCCCACCCCAACCCCCACATGCACAACCCCCACCCCCCATTTTTGGCTTAGCAGGCCTCCCTACAGCCTCCTGGGCCCAAAAACAGACTGTGGAAGTGGGAAGGGCTGCACCCCCCACGCTCTGCCCCAATCCTCGCGCATGCGTGCATGACCCCTACCCCCACATGCATGCACATGACCTCCACTGTGCATATGCATGCATCTCCCGCATGCGCCCACCTCCACGCATCCCAAAAATCAGCTGGCCAGCGGGAGGCATGCGCGTGCATGTGCAGTGGAGCTGACCTGGGCAACAGCTTGCGTGCCTGCAGAGAGGGCTCTGCGTGCCAGCTGTGGTATGCGTGCCATAGGTTCACCAACATAGATATAGGGCTTTAAAATAATAGGTTTTGCCCAATATGATAAGGAAAAAGAATTTCAGATTAGATTGAAGCTCCAACTGTTTATTCTCATCTATGATTCTTACAACATTGGTTCCCTTACTAATTATAGTATATAGAGTTGATTTTAATAAGTTTTAAATTTATTGAAATAACATTTTTACATGCAGTTCTTATCTAGAGTTGCTTTAAAAAGTTTTTCAGTTTTATGCAGCTAATAAATCTCTTCTTTATTTTGTCTTTCTTTTTTGTTTTGTTTTCTTGATTACACTTTCAAAAATTTGTTAAAATAAAATAGGATCAGAAGGAGGAGGAGGGAGGAGGGAGAGAAGGAGCTAGTAGTATATAAAATGATGTAAATCTAACATTGATCCACAAAAAGCAAAGGATTCTTAAGAATTATCTGTCCGAATAAATTCAACAAAAACATTTTTGTTTTATCACTGGAATATGCTGAAGTTCCATTGTTTGCAATCCTTTTACACTTATTTGCAGTTCTAAACAGTCATTTGTTTTCATTTTCATCTCCATGTTCCTCAGCAAGGATGATTGCATTATTCGCTGGTTCTTTGGATGCACTAATTAGCACACTCCAAAAAAGAATTAATACTTAATCAAAATATATTATGATTTTTTAAAAAAATGATGCTGAAAAACTCAATACTGCTTCCTAAAAAAAACCAATTAGAAGTAAAATGTGGATCAGTTGTTACCACAGATCTACTTTGCCCTCACTGTGAATGATTGGAGGTTTCCTTTTAGTTTAAGCATCTGACTATGCAGTAGGTTTGGGATCAGTCTTAGAAATGTTTAACTAGGGTAGAAGATGGGGACATTATCTTTTTTAGTTGCTTCTATATTGTAAAATATTTAGACATTAAAATATACCAGCCATCTCCAAACTGGGCCTGCAATTTACTGGGTGGCAATTTACTTCTGGAAATTCTCAACAGTGGATATGCTGTACAAGACATCTGGATTTTAAAGTCCACGCATCTAGCAGATACCTTGATGTTAGAAAACTGTTATGTACCATAGGACAGGGCTCCCCAACCCCTGGGCCAAGGCCCAGTACCAGGCTATGGTCCATTCAGAACCAGGCCACACAAGTGGCCAATGAGTACGTTTGTGCATGCAGTTCCACTTGAATGACAGTGGGTGCTCGTACTCACACACAAAGCTGCAAGTGGAACTGCATGTGCTTGTACACATGTCCACCACTTGTGCAGATCGTAACCATCCCCCCCCATCCTCTGCTGTTGCCACTGTTGCTGGTTCACAAAGCTGGAAAGGTTGGTAACTGCTGCCATAGGAAACTATATGCAATAAATTGCATATCCTAGAAGATATCAATTCTGATTGCTCTTTAGAAGGCCAGATCCTGAAGATGAAACTCAAATACTTTGGCCACCTAATGAGAAGGAACGACTCACTGGAGAAAAGCCTAATGCTGGGAAAGATTGAGGGCAGAAGAAGACGACAGAGAATGAGGTGGCTGGATGGAGTCGCCAAAGCTGTAGGCATGAGCTTAAATGGACTCCAGAGGATGATAGAGGACAGGAAAGCATGGAGGAACGTTGTCCATGGGATTGCGATGGGTCAGACATGACTTCACAACTAACAACAACAAATAGTTTGTGGTGTCAGGCCCAAAAACCCAAGATTGACACATGAAATTACTTCTGAGTAGCTCTTTATTGTATTCATATATAAACAAAATCTTAGACTAAAGTAACTATCCACATAACTATTAGATATAATCCTGTGAATTGGTTGGGAAGTTTTGCCTTCATCTTCTTCCTGCCTGCCAGACATTTCAAGCTCTACTGTCTCTTTGCCCTCTGAGGAAGAGCCTGTAACCACCTATGCTGTGGTGTGTTGCTACTGGTTCGCCCCGGATCGGGCGAATCAGTAACGGGGGTGGTGGGAGGCTCCGCCCACCCACCCAGATGTCTCTGCATGCCTACGAGTGAACCGGTAGTGATGGGATTTGAAATCCACTACTGCTCCAATGACTCCAGACTACATTCCATGACATGTTGTTATTTATAATACACTTTATTAGATCTGTCAGTAATGGCTCCCTTTGCCAATGCTTTTTGTCCTTAAAGTCGCTGATATAATAATGCCAGCCTTACCAGGTAGACCAACAGGAAACATGATCAAATGAGCTAATTCTACTTTATTGTAAAGCTATACCAGTGGAATCTTGCAAGTCTGAAAGCACAATCCTCCCACCATCCCCTTTACATCCAGTAACATAGGGACTGTCCCCCTTTCTCCATCCACTATGCAGCCACAGGCTCTGTACTCTGTTATCCTGCCAGTCCCTAGGTAACATCCCTTTGCCTAGTCTCTCAAGGTCAATCCCATATACTATTAAAATGCAGATTAAATTTCTTTGAACTGTTAATTTTTGTCATGAGTTTTTAAGATGCTTTCACAGAAATAATAAAAAAACAATTTTCTAGGCAAGTTACATAGATTGCAAGTGGAATGGAGTGTACACTCATAATTTTGGTATACAAGGTCATGTTGTGAGAATCTGTAATAACTATTTTACATGACTACAGTAGCCTTAAAAGGCAGAATTCAGAAACAAAGACAAGCTGTATGTCACAGTCTCCTCCCTAATTAAAGGTTGAAAGCACTTTCTACACAATTCTGTATGTCCTAGAAATGTCAGCATATGCTGCAAGGAAGACATCATTTAAAGCTAGATAAATGAGCTTTGTAGGTCTATTTTTTTTTTCTTGGTGATGTGCTAAGAATCATTATGAAGGCTGCAATTTGGAAACTAAGGTTATAGGAAATAACCTATTTTTCAATTTGAACCCCAGAATGAGTTCTATTATTCAAAGCTTATGCCATAAGCCAAGCCAGACAGAAAGGAAAAAAGTATCTCAGACATTGATTCATGATCTGTGAAGACAAATGCAACCCTCCAGCTATACTTTGAATGATTAGTAAATTTAACACAATAGCTACTCCATCTCATTTTAGACAAATTCTCAAAGTTATTACATTCTTTCTTAGTCTTCTCCCCATATTTATTTTTAGGGATTAGATATTGTGCACAAAATGAGCTTTGAGTAGTTATCTATACTGGAAACTGGACAGGAGAAGTATGACCCTATTTTTGCTTTTGGATTAACTTTCTTAAACACATGATGAGAGTGGCCTTGGGGGGGGAGGTTATTTCCGCAGTGATAACAGCTCTTTCCTAGGGTCTCCTGTTTGAGATGTTTAGTACTATACAAAAGTGTTAGGCAGTGGTGCAAAAAAGGTGTTAATTAAGAATGCTTTCAGAAATAGAAGTGTTAATAGTTTATTTTTATCAAATAACAAAATGGAAAGTAAACGAACAGAAGAGAAACCAAACCAAATCAATATTTGGTGTGACCACACTTTGCTTTCAAAATAGCATCAATTCTTCTAGGTACACTTGCATACAGTGTTTGAAGGAACTTGGAAGGTTCCTTCAAAGTTGTTCCAAACATCTTGGAGAACTAACCATAGATGTTCTGTGGATTCAGGCTGCCTCAAATCCTTTTGTCTCTTCATGTAATCCCAAACAGACTTGCTGATAACAAGATCAAGGCTCTGTGAGGGCCAAACCATCACTTCCAGGACTTCTGGTTCTTCTTTACACTGAAGATAGTTCTTAATGTCATTGGCTGTATGTTTGGTGCCATTATCTGGCTGCAAAATAAAATTGAGGCCAATCACATGCCTCCCTGATGGTATGGCATGATGGATATGTATCTGCCTGTATTTCTGAGCACTGAGAACACTATTGACCCTGACCAGATCTCCAACTCCATTGGAGAAATGTAGCCCCAAACTTACAAGGAACCTCTACCATGCTTCCCTGTTGCCTGCAGATACTCATTATAATACTGCTCTCCAGCCATTTGGCAAACAAACTGCCTCCCGCTACACCCAAATATTTTAAATTTTGACTCATCAATCCAAAGCACTTACTACCATTTTTCTGCAGCCCAGTTTGTATTTTTTTGTCCACAGTTGTGCACGGTCTTGTTTCCACATCAGAGATTTAGCTTTTTGGTCACAATTCTTGCATGAAGTCCACTTCTGGTCAGACTTCTCTGGATGGTAGATAGGACTATCCTGGTCCCACTGGTTTCTGCCAGTTCTGTGCTGATGGCCCTATTGGATATCTTCTGATGTCAAAGGGAATTAAGCATGATATGTTTTTCATCTGCTGCATTAAGTTTGCTGATCACTGTGTCTACATCTTGAAACCCCCAGTCTGCTTTGAAATCTTTGCTTGGGTTGATGCAGTATAACTATCTTGTGTCTTATTCCTATGCTCAGTTTTGTCATGAAACTGTGACATAAAACTATCTTCCACAACCTCACTTTAGTAGCAGAATTTGGCTGTTCCTCACCCAGTTGTAAGCCTCTTACACAGCTGTTTCTGTTTCAGTTAATGACTATTTTTCAACATACATATGTTGATGATCATTAGCACCTCCTTGGTATAATGATTAATCAGACACGTGACTCTAATTCTACAAAATTTCTGACAAAGTATGAAAATTCAAGAATTGAGGCTATTTTGAAGGCAAAGGGGGACCACACCAAATATTGATTTGATTTGATTTGGATTTCTCTTCTGTTCATTTACTTTCTATTTTGTTAATTGGTAAAAATAAACTATTAACACTTCTATTTCTGGAAGCATTCTTAATTTACAGCATTTTTGCCCAACTGCCTAACACTTTTGCACTGTACTATAGGTTCTGTATTCGTCTCCCTGATGGTTTACTGTATTTCTATATAAGATAATTGCACCAAAATATATGAGATGGTCAACCTTGATTTTTTCAGAATGCCTGGACAATAGCTTTGTAAACATCTATAAAGCTTCATATACATCAACCCTATGGTTTCCTCAAATACAGTTTACAAGGGCAGTATAAGCAACTCCCTCACTGTTCATTTTGTTTATCTGTTTAATTTAGAGATGTTTCAGCATTACCAGGAACTAATTTATCTCCAGGTTCATTGGAAGACTAAGCTGTATGAGACTGTGTTTGCATATTTATGGGAAGGATTTCTTAACTGCACCAACAATCTATTAAGCACAGCATAAATACTGGAAATAAATCAAGAATAAATAGACTCTACTGTTGATTTACTTAGCTTATAACATCTTCCAGCATCCCTTTTTAGACAGGGTAAATAAACTTGGTTTTCTGTGATCCATTACATGTTAGTTCAACATTTGGGTTGGATGCTTCTATAAAATTTGCATTAGGCAAGTCAGTAGAAATAGGGAATTCAGAGCACATACAGAGCAACCTAACTATCTTTACACTATAGTTACTAAGAAAGAAATTCAATTTATTCAAATGAGGCTTACTTCAAAATGATTTTATATAGAAATAAATCTCATTCTGATGGATGAGGACTCTTCCAAAGAAATGTTGATAGGATTGAATCCAACATTTGCAGAACTTATGGTCCTCTTGTTGATGTTGAACAATGACTCTCAGCATTGTTCACCATTGGCCATTTTCAGGAGCCAGTTCAGCAATACCTAGAGGGCTAAAGTTTCCCACCCTTATTTTAGATTAGGGGTGGTGGCCCACGGGCCAGATGCATCATGCACAGGCCACACTCTCTCCGGCTCTGCAAAGGCAAAAAACAATGCAATATATGAGTCACATGACACGATCGAGTTTGACACCAGTCTGTGCTTTAGATGATAGCAAATACTGCTTCCTCATATTTTATATCATGATCTAATTCAAGAGATGTGGAATAATGAAATGTAGCTATCCTCTTTGAGTACTTCTTTTTCAGAATCTTTGAGGAATGAAAAAAAGATTAGTTACAGTTTGTTATCACATAGATTGAGCTAGGCAAATGTCAGTTTAGCTGAGACACAAATCTCTTACAACTGATGTGAACAAGGAAGTAGGATGATGAAAGATGGACAGAAGCAGGGCAGATGCAAGTTAAGAATCTGAGCAAAGAGAATTAACAAAAGGGCAAGAATAAAGTGAAATTGTTGTCAGAAAGGGATGACAAAAAGGTACAAGCTGAAACTGGGGGTAAGGATTGGTAACAATGAAAAAAAGCTTGTTCCATTAATAAATGGAACAAGTACAAAGTTTGTGAGAGCAGAAAAGAGGGATAGAAGAAATTGTGAAAGAAGGAGAATTGATATGGAAAAAATCTTTATTGGGTAGCAAGAATCCCTTAGAACTGAAAAATCTAATGGCTGCCTTTACTAGCTGCAGTTTCTCAAGTACATATTGAAACATTTTGCTTATCACCAGATTTATTTTGCTTTTCATTACTTCAAGAGAAATTCTAAACATTTCCCACAGTAGAATGTGATTTAAATATTAAAATTTCTTGATGCATTCTTGCGTCAGACACCCACAGACATCACTGCTCAAGCTATATTGAACACTCCTTTCCCCACCCCCCGCGTTTGTTCACTCCAAGGTATAGAAATGGTATGTATTCTTGAAAAGCACAAATTCAAAGTTTCTTTAAGAACACTATAGTGTTAAATTTAAATATTTAAATCACAATCTACTTTTTTTTTTAGATCTTTCCCATTATGTGAAATGAGGCTTCAGGAAATCCCATGTTCCTTATTGCAGCCAAACTGTAGAAAGGAATGTTAGATGGGATCTTTCTTCAACATTTCTTACCCAAAGTAAGAAAATAGATATTGTACCTTTACATAGAGATGTGGGTGTGGCTTACTGATGATGGTTAACAAGCCAGAAATATATCTCTCACTAGGCAGCATAGGGCAGCATAGGGCCTGCTGGCTGCCAGAAGAAAAAAGCCCAGAATCGAGTGGATGTGACTCCACTGAGCTAGGGCTGTAGAAAAATCTTGGTTACATAGGAAAAGCCTGGTTTTTGCGGGTGTTTGTATGTAGGTCTTTGGTTATTCGGGTCTTCTCCCACGTAAAATTTGAAGTGTCTTGGCGACGTTTTGACGAAGTCTCATTCGTCATCTTCAGGCTGGTGTTCTCGGCTTCGTGCTTCCAGGAGCAATGTGAGATCCCCCCATCCAATCAGAGCACCGCCAAATCCCTAACCAATCAGAACACACCTCCACCCAATCAGAACACAGCCAAGTTCCCACCCAATCAGCTCACACCCCCACTAGCAGTTAAAAGGAAGAGACAGCTGCGATCTCACATTGCTCCTGGAAGCACAAAGCCGAGAACACCAGCCTGAAGATGACGAATGAGACTTCGTCAAAACGTCACCAAGACACTTCCAATTTTACATGGGAGAAGACCCGAATAACCAAAGATAGATAGATAGATAGATAGATAGATAGATAGATAGATAGATAGATATGCAAAAAAATAAAATCTCAGGTGTTTTCTCGCATTATTGTAAATAAGTTGGTTAAAATGTTTAAAATTCTGGTTTAAACGTTTTAACCAACTTATTTACAATGACGCGGGAAAACACCTGAGATTTTAATTTTTTGCATATGCACACCCGCAAAAACTTAAGAAGACATATATATATATATATATACACACTACATACACACATCATACATACATACATACATACATACATACATACATACATATACATATGTATGTATGTATATTAAAGTGAACAAAATATTCTGGTAGTTTGGTCATTTAAACTGTGCCAGACAACATCTCCTCTTTGAAATTTATTTGTTTTGTGGATCTCTATATATTTAGTCATGTAACACAACCAGTTCTGAGGTATCAGATCTAGATTATAAAGTCTTTGTCATGGTAGGTTCAGATTCAGAGCTCCAGAAATGCTGGCAGATGACAAACAGCCAACTCTAGAGCCATCTTAGCAACCTGCTATCTTAGCAACCAGAGGAGGTGGGCGTGGCATACAATCAAGAAACACAGCTGCCATTGCTCTCCAAAAATGAAGGCACAGAATTATCATCCCAACCCAACACAAGGCCAGCTACAAAGAAAGTAGATCAATGAGACTGCTTGTGTGGAAGGAGTCTCACCCCACTAAATGAACTATATCAGGACTGCTTCTTTTAAAATGGAGCAGCAAGCACAAACTCTACATTGGAAAAAACCCTTCGTTTTTCATGTGCCTTGACTTCTGACTTGAATTCTCATGATCATGACTCTGGACCAGCTCCAGCGGATGACCTTTCTACAACATATGGACTCTTGGACTTCACTTGCCCACTCTTGTGCCTGCTGTTTTGAATTTCAACTCATTCAAGGCAAGCCTGCTGGATATTTCTGGACCCGATTTTCCTAGTGTCTGTGAGTTTGCATTCACATTTTGTTTGCTGTTTTTTTGCTTTACAAATTTCCTAATAAAGTTTGCAACCACCTCTCTTTGTGTATTTGTATGTCTTTGGCTTAAAACAAAATCATCTTTTTCGATTGCTTGCTTAATCATTGCAAATAATGTGTGATGGGATTTGTTGCCAGTAAATTAGAATAAATTATTATCAATCATATAATATTTATTTCATGTAAAAATCATACAGAAATTGCAAAGAACCTTATATCTAATTAGGCCAAAGCTGTTATGTGATATTCTACTGCAATACCAATAGATTCTATATTCATTCAGCACAGGAGGACGGAAGAAAATTATCCATTTGAAAAATTCTGGGAAAACTGCCTTAGAAATATAATTTGGGGCCAGCATAAATACACATGTCAAACAAATGTTGACAAGCAGCTGTGAATTAACATCAGGACCACTTGGTTAAAACAGAATTACTACCCAGGCATGCAGCTTTTAAGTCAGTGAGAAGAAATGTCAGCCAAAGACTGTTCCCAGAAGCAAGTGAGATGTAGTTGGTTCTACCATTGGACAAAATGAGTCAATTGGTGGCCAATTTTGGGCAGGGGCCAGCACTGTGTTGGAGAACAGTGTTATGGATGCTTTGCAATCTATCCATCCCCTAAATTGTGTTTTGGCCTCATAAACTGTTGAGGATGCTATAAAATCACAAATACTAAACGAAGACCCAATTATTCAGTGAAATTTTACCTTGCACTTCTATTTCTATGGCTGATCCAGGGGTGAAATGCTCCCAGTTCGGACTGGATCGCCCGATCCAGTAGCGATGGCGGCGGGTGGTTCAGAGAACCAGTAGCAAAAATCCCTGAGCACACCACCTCATGCCCAGCTGAGCAGCGCAATCATCAGAGGCTGGTTTTTTTACTTTTAAAAGCATTTTTTCTACAATCTCTTCAGCCGAAAAAATGCTTTTAAAAGTAAAAAAAAAAAAAAGCCTCTGATGATCGTGCAGCTCAGCTGGGATCGTCAGAGGCTTTTAAAAGCATTTTTTCTACAATCTCTTTGGCCTAAGAGGTTTTAGGGAAAAAAATGCTTTTAAAAGTTATTAAAAAACAAAAAGTTGGCCACGCCCATCCAGTCACATTACCCCCCCACCAAGCCACTCCCACAGAACCGGTAGTAATAAATTTAATATTTCACCACTGGGCTGATCCCAAGAAAAGCTAAAAGGCAGGTGTTCTCCCTGAATAATAAAATCCAGTATCATTATGCATACTATTATTATAAATAATACTTTTCACTGTAGTCCTTGCAATGGAAACATTAACAATTGCCAGGATTGTCTTCCTGTTGTAAGGTAGCAAGGATAGAATCAAAGGCCACAGTGAGGTTGAGGCAGTAATAATAGCTTTTGACATAAAGGCCTCCTCCTTTCAGAGAGGGGAGCAAAATATGAATGGGGAGGAAACTCTCAGGTTTTTTCCCAGTTCTTTTTCAAGGAGAGACACATGTCAAACTACTGGTTATCTATCTCAGGACTCTCTGCAATAATGACAAGTTTCACAGAACATTAACTAAAGTTCCTGGATATGGGGAAAAAATATTTGCCTGAAGAGTATCTCCTCTGGCCAGTGCTAGGGTTGCCAGATCTGCTTCCAAAAAATAGCGGACAAGTGTGTGTGTGTGGGGGGGGGGGGGGGGTTAAGTAGTAAAAAAATAAAAAAAAATTACAATTAAATTATATATTTTCTTACAAACATTTTAACACGTATTAAAATAATCACTTCAAAACTTTACTTAAAATTCAAAACATCAAATATCGAGAATTGAGTTCAATGGATATTTGATCTTTGTCTCATTCTAACTTATGAAAAAAAAAAAGACAAAACGCAATTCTCCTATCCTTATTCTCTTAGACTGTACAGCTTTAGATTACGTACCATTTCATCATAAAGCTTTTGAATGGAAAAAATGTCCATTATTTTGTGAAAAAAAAAAATAGTGAACATAATGTGAAAAAAGCGGACTGTCCGCTCAAATAGTGGACACCTGGCAGCCCTACGCAGTGGCCACTGGCTGTGGTTCTTCCCTTCCTCGATGCGGTTTGTCAAAAAGTTTGTAATATTGTAGGAAAAGAGGAAGGAAAGGAGGAAATCTGTGATATGATATAGTATCCTACTGAATATAACTGTTATTTTTACTGGGAAACTTTAGTGGTATATCTTTAAGTTAGGAATGAATTGAAGGAGCTTTCCAAATTTTGCCTATTATTCAATTGATGTTGGTAATGAACAGAGATGAGAGATCAGACCAAAAAAGTGTCAACATGAATGCAAATGAGATATACACCTGATTATGGAAATCATTGATTAAGGCTGCCTGAACTAATTTTTGCTGATAAATACAAATCTTGCCTCTGGATTTACAAGCATGTCAGTCTGTATATTCAGACCAGTCATTGTCAAGCTGAGCCAGGAGGTTGTTTCAAAATGTACTTTAACAGATACTCTAAATGAATGGAATCTTAGCTAACTAGGTTTTAAATCACTATAGCATATGTAGAAGGCAGCATGACCATGAATCACCTATTAAATATAAGTTAAGATTGTATAATATTGCCTAATAAAATATTTGAAGTATCCAGCTACCCTAAATTCTCTCCCTCTTTCGTTTTGTCTGATAGATTTGCAAAGTCAGGGAAAGCAAGTTTAAAGGCCACTTGATTAAAAACTCAACATGTTAGGATTAGATCACCCCAAATGCAAGATTAGAGCTGGAGTGCATATAACCAAAACAGAAATTTCAGATTGTTATAATAAAGTTATTAGAATTCTTTAGCACTGGGGGATCTGAGCTTATCTCATTTTCTTTCTCCACACTCATTGGATAAGTCAGGGGTCGGCAACCTTAAACACTGAAAGAGCCACAAAGGTCCTAACCGGAAGCCCCCATTCGATTCTGGAGCCGACTGGAAATCCAGTTCCCCCATCATAGTCTTCTCCTAGTACGGCATCCTTTTTCCTCTACCTGTCCTAACTGAAATCCCTATCAATTGTGGAACCGACTAGCAACAGGGAACCACAGCAGAGAGATGAAAGAGCCACATGCAGCTCCAGAGCTGTGGGTTGCTGACCCCTGGGATAACTCAATCAGCCTTCAGTGTAAACCAGTTCATGGAGTTGCTCTAATGCAGGCTGTCAAACTCCCAGCCCACAAGCTGGATGTGTCACGCACTGGCCATGTCCATGACCAGTTAAGCAAAGAGGGAAAAAAGTCCTGATATATCATGTGATGCTGCTGTGATGACATGAGTTTGACACCCCTGCTCTAAGGAATAGGAAGGGGTGAGGGATTTTCCCCAAAATTTTAAAATAAGCAATTTTGCAGCTTGATTGAGAAGTCTAACTTGGCTACAGTTTGCATATGAAACCTGGAATATATGCTGTGTTCTAACTAGAGCAATGACAACAGGCTGATCTTCACATAGCCCCTATTTTAATTATTTGTATATATGTATATAAGTTTAATATTTAGACTGTCAGCCTGCCTGAATTTGTGGTTACAACACAAAGCAGTTAAGCCTGTGGGTCCAACACAAAGTAATTAAAAATAGAATGATAGAACAAACCTACAAAACAAACATCTAGAAAAGAACACTAACATCTCCAAAATAAACATCCCACAAGGGTTCATTTAAATAAGATGAGCATATGAATTTCTGTGAAGATATCATTCCAGAGGGCAAGCATAACAACAGAGAAAGACTGCTTCCTGGATCCCATTAGATGACACTCTTGAACTAGTGAAGCCTGAAACAGGATGTGTTGAAGCATAAAAACAGGGGTGGGCAATTAATTTTCCAAAGGGGCCACTTGAAAAACTGGGACTATTCTGGATGCCACCACTGCTGATGTTCCACCTGTTGTTTATTTATTTACTAGTTCAATTTATATGCCACCCTTCTCCAAAGACTCAGGGCGGCTTACAATGCATTTATAGCAATAGCCTTCATTCTTTTGTATATACCTGATTATTAGGGCTTTTGGCCCCCCATAAGCGGCATTTTTACAAAATCAGCTTATTGCCCCCACAATCCGGTCCTCAATTTGGAGGGATGGAAGGCTGAGTGTGGGGATGATTGCTTTCTCAGTAGTTGGCAAACCATGCTGAGGAATGCAAACATCAGCACAATGATCCTTAAAGATCTTATCTCAGGAAGTCTCAAAACATGAGGCCTGTCACGTAGGCAAATCAGATCACATTGTTTGCAACAGGAAAACATGAACTGTCCATGAGCTATCCACGAGCTTTGTTTAGCCAATCAACTACAAAGTGAACTTTGATCAATGAATCAGCTTCTGCCACAAAGACTATAGAGAACAGTAAAAGGGGGCTCCCAGAAGCTGTTCTGGGTGCCTTCCCATTAACCTTCTTCCTGCCTATGCGTCTTTCTTCATCACAACAACATCTCAGTCAATCTTGAGCCTGGTGAGATTTGAACTCGCACTAATTGCAGGCAGCTGGCAACTAAGTGCTACATAACAGCACTTAGTCCGCTGCACCACCAAGGCTCTTATTACCCTGCCTATCACCATGCCCTGGCTTCCACAATCACCACACTGCTCCCCATCCCAATTATACCTCATCTCCCTGCCAGCACCACCTGATGTCATGGGCTGGACTAGAACAGTCCATGAGCCAGATCTGGCCTGTGGGCCATAAAATGCCCAGGTCTGCATAAGAACATGCATGGAAGCCCCAAAATTGGCAAAATAGTCATTTTAGGTAAGATGGGTGCTTTAAAAAAAATTTGAGAAATGAAGAATTTTTAAAAACCCGCTAAGAAAATTGTATACATGAGGTACATGGTAGTCTCATTCTAATGACTTCCTAGATATCATCCACATTATGGAAGGGCTTCAGCTTGATTACCTTTCTAAGAGCCCTTAAGATAGGTGCAGCAGTGAAATCCGGCCAGTTCTATCCAGCTTGTGTGAACTGGTAGCGCCGGCAGCAGGAGGCTCCGCCCATCCACCGGGATGCATTATGTCCATTTTTGACCCTCTATGCATGCACAGAAGCCTCTACACATACGCAGAAGAGGTGTGCATGCTCCTGTTCCCGAACCGGTAGGGAAGGTAAGCAGTTTTCACCACTGGATGGATGCCATTTAAACTCAGGGATAAAGCAGGGGGTTGGGGGGCAGAAAGATTATTCCCTGATAATTACCTTGAATCACATGAAAATGGGAAACCTTCAACATCAGTATTTAAGAGTACAGAAGAGTGCAGATTGGTGTCACCAAAAGGATGTGATTTTGAAAGATCAGAGCACCAAACTACATAGCCTTTGCAGCTATGGCATATATGATTTTTCACTTTAAAACCATCCCCTGGAATTATGCTCTGAAGCTTATTGGGGAAAAAAAGCCAATGCTTTTGCTTTTTAATGGCAAAGGAAGGTCTTAGCACATATATTTTCAATGTTTCACTCCCATTTAAACAAAAAAAAAAGTTTTATATTGTTTATGTTATTGGTTACCAAAGAAGCCTTTGTAAAATTCACATTATCAGAAATAAAATCATTTTTTTTGTGTGTGTCCCTAGGTTAAAAAAAAATTGTCCTCCACTGACTTTGAACTGAAGAAGGGAGACATACGATTTTCCAGACATGAGAAATAAGCAAAGTCTCCTTGAGCCACACAGCTCTGCAGGGTTTAAATATGGAATTGATACTTATTCAGAGATTGATTCAGCAGAGAGAAAACAAATGCCCTTCTATTACATGACAGCATCAATGTTTTGCTCATTAATTCCTCTCCTCCCTTCTTTTTCTTTTGACACACCAAGAAGAAAGAATCTGATGAAATGCATTTCCTTACAAGCAGCATAAGAGCAATTTAGATTGCTCTGCTTAATGGACCAAATCAAATAGCTTTGCCTTTCTATGAACAAACCTCTAATAATATGTCGCGGGTGAGGCTTTTATCTCTATTTCTTACAGTTCTAATTTTTCTTAAACAAATGTTTTAGCTTGGAAAAAAAAATCTATTTCTTGCACTTTCACTGTACAGTCTAGCAGTTATGCTTCCCATTTGGGAAACTAATTAGAAGAGATAATATAGCTGTATCAAAGATGATTCTTTGAAGGTCCTATTTTGCCATTTGGTTCCTAGAATTCAGTGATATCTACCTCAAACCACAGGAAGAGGAACAATGCTATATTGCACTAATTCATGTCAAAAGACTTCTATTAAGAACTTCAAAATCTTTTAGAGGATGCTTTAAGACCACGCTACTCTGTTCCCCATAATATACATGGGAAGATGAAGTTTGCTGAATCTGAGAACTGCTTTCCTGAAAGCTACATTAATGCCAATTCTGGTGGTAAAACTCATTATTTGTCTTCGCTCATGATTTGTGAAGGCAAAATGTACATTTACTCTAATTTTTCAGCATTGTTCCCCAGTTAAAAATGACCACATGAGTTTGCATTATTGTGCATTAAGACAGAAAAATCCAAAAACAAAATCTAACAAAATGAAAGTCAATGTAGAGAAAAGTAAGGTTTTATATTTGGGCAAGAAAAAACAAATGAACAGGTACAGATCAGGTACAAACCTTGCTCAATAGCAGTAACTGTGAGAGGGATCTCTCAGACAAATTCCTTGTGTATCCAATCACACTTGGCCAATAAAGAATTGAATTGAATTGAATTGAATTGAATTGAATTGAATTGAATTGAGTTCTGTTCTATTCTATTCTATTCTATTCTATTCTATTCTATTCTATTCTATTCTATTCTATTCTATTCTATCTTGGAGTTCTAATGAACAGTCACTTAAATATGAGCCAGCAATGTGCAGTAGCAGCTAAAAATGCCAATGCAATCCTAAATTGCATTAACAGAGTAATAAAGTCAAGATCATGTGAATATTAGTACCACTTTATAAAGTCTTAATAAGGCTTTATAAAGACTTAACCCACTTAGAATACTGCACCTGGTTCTGATCACCATATTATAAAAAAGATGTTGAGATTCTGGAAGAGTGCAAAAAAGGGCAACAAAGATGATTAGGAGTCTGGAGGCTAAAATATATGAATAATAGTTGCAGGAATTGGATATTTCTGTAGACTAGTAGAATAGTGACTACTTTTCACTAGTCTAGTGAAAAGAAGGACTGGGGTAACATTGTAGCAGTGTTCTAATATTTGAGGGGCTACCATAAAGAAGAGAGGTCAACCAATTTTCCGAAGTACCAGAAGGCAATACAAGAAACAATGGATGAAAACTAATCAAGTTTGCTCAGTTTCCAGATAATGAAGCAAAGGGCAACCGTTGTAAACAAGAAATGGCGTACTGGTTAAAAATATACGAGGACTTCACTGACTGAAGGTATAAAAAGCATTGAAATGCCCAGTTTTGAATATATTTCTAAAAATGCATGATCTCTGCCCCTTTAAATGACTAATGACTAATGGACCTCTAGACATATCACTGATTTCCAGGTTCCACATAACTGTTTCCAAATTCCAAAGAATACTAACTTTAGTATGTTTCAACAGTCTTCTCACCACAGGTTTGTAGAACTACAAATAACAGGAAATATTAGAACAGGGATGGTGTGCTTATGCATGCCCCTTAAAGACCTCTTAGGAATGGGGTGAGGTCAACAGTAGACAGTAGACAGACAGTTTGGTGCGGTTTACCATAAGTTTTTGTATCTATTGTGGGCTTGTGTATTGTTGTGGTTGAAGCTGAAGTAGTCATTGATAGGTAGGACATTGTAGCATATAATTTTATGTACTATGCTAAGGTCGGACCAAAGATGGCAAAGTTCTAAGTTGTCTAAGCCGAAAATTTCAAGTCTGGTGGCAGAAGAGTGGAGGACTCTTCTTGTGAACTATTTCGGGACTTGTTTGATTGCATTAGTGTCCAATATGCAGTGTGGGTTCCAGACTGATCCAGACAGATGAGTTGTATTCAAGAATTGGTCTAGCAAAAGTTTTATATGCTCTAGTTTGCAGTTCAATATTACTGGAGAATAAACTACGCAAGATTAGGTTAACAACTCTTAATGCCTTTTTGTCAATGCTGTTACAGTGAGCTCTGGCACTTAGATCATTTGAGATGAGTACTCCAAGGTCGTTGACAGAGTGAGGGTGGTCCATGAGGTAGTATCCATCCAGCTTGTATTTTGTGTTCTGATTTTTTTTCCCAATGTGTAAGACAGAGCATTTGTTGGTTGAGATTTGGAGTTGCCAATTGTTTGACCATTCTGACACATAGTCAAGGTCTTTTTGTAGGGTAGCAGCATTGTTGGTGGTGTTGAATTGTTTTACATCATCAGCGAAGAGAACACAGTTGCTTATAATATGATCGCAGAAGTCATTTATGTAAAGTATAAAGAGTGTGGGTCCTAAAAAGCTACCTTGGGGGACACTGCTGTTAACAGGTGCAGGGTTTGATAGGGCATTCCCTATTTTGACTACTTGTTGCTACTTAGTATTTGTTACTACTTAGATAGGAATGTATCTATCCATTTATGCAGGGATCCGGAAATGCCATAAGATTTTAGTTTTAGAAGTCATTTGCCATGTACCACTGAATCAAAGGCTTTACAGAAGTCTATATAAATTGCATCTATTGCTTTACCCTGGTCAAGTTGTGAAGTCCATATGTTTTTGCAGTGTAAGAGTTGCAGCTTGCAGGACAATTTTTTTCTGAAGGCAAACTGCTTGTTAGAGAGTAGGTTGTTTGTCTCTACATAGAGGGTAATGACTTTGCAGGTGATGCAACATAATGAGATTGGTCTGTAATTTTCAACTAGGCTGGGGTCACCCTTTGTGAAGATAGGGATGACCATGGCTAGTGACCATAAGTTAGGCAAAGAACTGATACAAAAAAAGTCCCCTATGAGCTGAGACTGTACTCCCATGGACAAGGGGCTATTGAAAGTACAGCTCATGTCCTGCTATACTGTCTATAAGGCTTCAAATACCTGGTAAAACATCCAAGAGACACTGATCTCATGAGTCCCTAGGGAGTTGGGCAGCAGAGAAATGCGACTAATCAATCTATCTATCTATCTATCTATCTATCTATCTATCTATCTATCTATCTATTTTATGTATAATTGTTATCTGATCAGTATGATTTAGTCTCCTTGAACATAGCTAAATTTTATTACACTGCGTGTGAAATTAAATAAATTTTGAGTGTCCACCCATAAACCTATCACAAATTGTAATATTTTATCTTATTTTGGTTTTAAATTTTTATTTTAATGTGTTTCTTTCTATAATTCTCATCAATAACTGTAATAAAAGTTCTACTTTCAATTTTAATTTTTGTCCTGGTTCCAAAAATATTTTCCCCTTTCCCTTGCACCTTTATTAAGGCTTTGTCCTGGTAGAGTACAAGAGGAACAGTATATTTACTGTTCCTCCTCTGTAACTAAAAGAAAACAACTTATCAGGTTGTAATGGCACAGTACTTAGAATGCAGAATTGCAGATTAACTCTACTCACAGTCAGGAGTTCAGTCCTGACTGGCTCAAGATTGACTCAACCTTCTATCCTTCTGAGATCAGCAAAATGAGGACCTAGATTGTTGAAGGCAATATGCTGACATTGGTAAACCACTCAGAGAGTGCACCATGGAGTGGTATATAAACCCAAGTGCTATTGCTATTAACTTCAAGGATTTCTATTAGGCAGCTACTACCTTAGTAGCTACCTGCCCTATCTCCAGATTCATCCATGGAACTCTGCCTTAAGATACCATTTGAGAAGAGGGAGAGAGATACAGTAATTATAAATCATATACCTGTTTGTGTGTTTGTGTCTGTCTGTGTCTGTGTTTGTATGCATGTTTATGTGTGTGCCTGTGTGTGTGTCTGCACTTGCTCATGCTTTAGCATATTAGGAACAAGGAAGGATATGAAATGGTATAGGATTTCCTGCCTGAGCAGGGGGGTGGACTAGAAGACCCCCAAAGACCCTTCCAATTCAGTTATTCTGTTATAATGTCAAAGGATAAACAAGCCCATTCTCAAATCACAGAATTAGTTACCCCAATTTCAATATTTTTTGCTTGGAAAGCCTTACTGCAGTCATATTTTGTTATTACCAGATGATGGTCATACCTTCTGTCAAGAACAATTATTTTATTTTTCCCCTTTTTTGTCCTAATTCCTATTCTTATTCAAACCTTCTTCAGTTTGCTCCTCCAATTTTCCATTTTCTCTTTTCCAATCTAATGTAGTCTTCTTCCTTTAACAATATATTCCATTTTTTCCCTCTTGTTTAAGGACAATAGTATTTCAATTATACTTCATTGTTTTTTATTTAGTCTTCTCGCTTCATTCATTTATCATTTCCAGTAACCTTTCATTACTTTTTTGTTCTTCTGTTTATATAAATTGATAAATTGTTGTCTTGTGTATGGAATTTTTTATTTTTATAGCTTTTTGGACTGTGATAAAAATATCCATCTATTTATAATAGTAAACAATGTACTGTGGAATATGTCTACTAATAATTTAAAACTATCCTCCCAAGGTTCCTATATAGTTAATGTATGCTGCCACCAATCAGGATAAATCTCCTGATTCATCCCAGTTGTCCAACTAAAGAGTTTGCAGGTCTTCTACTCGGGACTTCTTCTTTCAACCCAGTTCTAAGAAAGTAGAAAGATTAATTCAAGTGTGGGGATTATCCCTGGATTTAACATATACACATTGTAAGCAAGATCGTTGGCAGAGAGGATTTTAGCCTCCTTCTTGATGTTTGTGGCAAGCTCTTTCCTCCCTCCCTTTCTATTTTATTCAAAGTAGGGGAAAAATAAAAGCCAGCCTCTTTAGGAACACTGAACATTGGCTTCCACGTCAAAGACAATCTTCTATAACATCCTGAATCTAGACAGCAGATCAGAAATTATCTTAGAAATCATCTTCCTTAGAAAATGATACAGTGCACTCCAATTTGTACTAGTTTTCCATCAGGGTTTTGGGCAAAATAAAAACTTAATTCCATCAGACAGAGACAGAGAGAGTATAGTGTGAACAGTGTGAACTGTGTATGCAATATGACTGAAAAACGTAGGAACAGGTAGGTGGGAAGAGCTTCAGACAAATGCCTTGGCAAAATATTACTTTGCTGCTGCTAGGGATTTCATGGCAGGACTTGGCTGCTAGAGAGTCATCAGAACTAAGCATGGATATGCACACTGTTCATTGTCCTTCAAGAAACTATCTTTTCCTGAATTCACATGGTAGCCCCAATGTGAATTCACATTGGTACAGTCCCCAAAAAATGTTTTTTTTTTTAAAGTGAGGAATGTACTGACATGAGTGAAATAGAGAAGATATGGGGATGCTAATTGTTACCCCCATAGCTCAAATGCACATTTTTCTGGGATTATGAAAGCCCAAGAAAATACACAGCTTGCTTAGGAGGCATCGACAGGTAAGTATGCAAGCCCATGCCTCTCCAGTGTCCACATTCCTAGCTGATATGTTCAAAGGACTGTAATCTGAAAACATCAGACTAATGTCATTTGATATACTTCAGCCTCTTCTATTGATATTTGATATATTTCTACCCGTACCTTTCTTGTTGCATTATTCTTTCCTGGGGAATGAATGAATGATCCTTGCACAGTTCTCTGTGAAATTTGACAGCACACATTTCATCATAATGATCTAACTTTCTAGCAAAACTTTAGTTGTACAAAAAACAATCAAGCAAGCTAACCAACCAACCAAAACCTAATAGGTTTTGGATTAGCAAAGTCATGTCTCATCCACAATGCCTGCAGGGAGCTGTCATCATTACAAAAACATTGGAGTTTAAGCCTAAGATAATTTCTGATTTATTGTCTAGATTCAGCACATCATAGAAGATTGTCCTTGATGTGGAAACCAATATTTAGTGTTCCTAAAGATGCTGTTTTCACCTTTTTCCCCATATTGTATAAAGCTGGGAAGGAATGCTGAGGAGGAAGAGGCAATGGGTGTGATTTAACCAGAGCCTTTACACAGTGTGTGTTCCAGTACAAAATCTCTGAATGGAGTTTTTCAGTGCTATATTTCTGCCTGACATGTAACTGTTAAAAGCACTATAAACCTATCAAGATTATCTAACTATCCATGTTCCAAAAAAGCTCAGTACTTTTTCAAGTTATGATTATGGAGATGAATAATCAATATATCATCATCTATTATTTGAACATTACTTCAAAGGGAAAAAAAAGGTCACTCAATTAACTGATGAAATGAAATTTCATTCAGATAAGAAGCACAACATAATCTATTATCAGTTTTCCTTTGCAGAAGATCAAAGGTTGGATATTGAAGAAGGAAATTGCTTTTATCTCCATTGGGGATGGTCCAAGTAGGTTAAATATATGTAGCACTATAAGAATTTGACCTGTGACTCGGTAAGGTTCTTGTTTCTGAGGATATGAGTAAAATGTATTAAGTAAAATAATACATAATACATAATACTATGTATTACAGCACTGCAACAATATATATTAATTTAATGTACTGGCTTGCCTGAAATATTAATGTAAAGATGCCTCTCAGGATGCTAGTTCAGAGAAGGATGAGCTGGCAGCAGAGGGCTAGGAGCCAGGAGTGGAGCAGCCAAGCACAGGGAAGCAACCAGATGAGCAGCTGTCTGAGCTAGAGACAGGAGAAGTTCCGTTTCAACTGGTCAGTGGAGATAAAAAAACTACCTCCTCCAGATCAGAGAACATGTAGGGCTGAGAGGAGGCAGGCATAAAGAAAGGTAGCCTCCCCACTCTTAATGAGCTGCACCAGGAAGCCGTTATTTAGCTCAGCAAGTGGAGTGAAATTATGCTTGGACCAATGTGTCCGTTTCTTTGCTGTGTGTCCTTGCCTTGAACTTTGGATTGTGTCTCTTCAACTGTGGTCTTGCCTTTGTCCTGTGGATTTGCCTTATCTTCAACCACAACAATACATGAACACACAATAGATACAAACTTAAAGTGAATCGCTCCAAACTCGATTGGCTCAATTGAAATATGACTTTAGCTGTTGTCAATGCCTGGAATACACTACCTGACTCTGTGGTTTCATCCCCAAACCTCCAAAATGTTAACCTTAAACTGTCTTCTGTTGACCTCATCCCATTCCTAAGAGGTCTGTAAGGGGCATGCATAAGCGTACCAGTGTGCCTACCATCCCTGTCCTAATGTTCACTTTTATTTATATCCATTTCATGTATTCAAATCATGTTTATACTTATATATGTTATCTAATATATGCTTGACAAAATCAATCAATCAATCAATCAATCAATCAATCTTGCAGACATGCCTTTGCTTTGGAATATTTGCCTTTGTCTTGGGAATTTGCTTTTGCCCAGTGGACTGGACTTGCCTTTGCCTTGAGGACTACTATGGGCTTCATTTGAATAGCCTGGAGAATTCATTGGGATTAAACTGGTGCTGGCACAGGGAATTGCTGGGGAATATCAATTCAGACTTGGAAGCCTCAATAAAGACTCCTAACACCTGTGATATGTGGGGAATATCAATATCAACTACGAGGTACCAATTACCTGGTAGTTTGCAAAATCAGTGAGATTGTTGCTTCTTACCTAGTAAGATGTACGAAAGAAAAATAAATATCACCTTACTAAAATGATAAAAATGAAAACTCTATATGCAATATTGTAGCCTCCTGTTTAATATATATATATATATATATATATATATATATATATATATATATATATATATATATATACATACATACACACACACACACACACACACACACACACACACACATATATAGAGGTTTAAAATTCTTTTTCCCCTTCCTCTACCCCTATAAATAAAATCAAATACTATTGTGAAAAATATAAGCTGTCAAAAAAAAATCTAACTATCCAAAATACAGACATTTGATGTTGGAGAAAATAAAGACCTCTTGATTAACAAAGAAAATGTAGTGCAAAATGGAATGCTTCAAGTAAAATTAGATCCGCTACAAACCGTTTGCTGTCAAAATATTACAGGTCTCCAGGCTATTCTACAGAACCTATTTTCTATAATATTTTAAAGCAAAGATTATGAACACTGCATGAAATACGAATAAATATTAAATTATATACAATTAACAGGGAAATTAAAAACAAACCCCTAGTAATATCATAGAGAAAAAAAATAGTTTAATGCAGGGGTGAAATTCAGCCGATTCTATCTGGTTCAGGTGAACCATAGCGGCGGCTGTGGGAGGCTCTGCCCACCTGCCCACCTGCACGGACATCATGACATCACTTTTTTGAGACATTTTAAACCTCTGCGCATGCGCAGAAGGCTTTGTGCATGTGTGGGTGATGGCGCGGGTGAGCAAAGTGAACATGCGCATGGCACACACACATTTGCAAACCGGTAGGGAAGGTAAGTGAATTTCACCCTGGTTTAATGGAAATCAGAGGTATTTTTGTATCCTTATTTCTAAAGAAATAGCCATTCTCTTGAAAGAAATACACTCTGTTTTTACCTGAGATATACCAGGATGATTAATATCATTAAAGGCAGAGCAAAAATTCAAGAGGCTCTTAAGACAGTGGAAATAGTTTGCCATATCCTCCTTAGGGCTGAGAGAAAGTGTTTTGTCAAGATATCTAGCTGGCCTTGGCAAGACTAGAACTCACAATCTCCTGGTTTCCAGTTTGATAGCTTATCCACTACACCAAACTGACTTGCCTGAAATGGACAAGTCTTACAGTATATAACTTGATATAATAGTGAACGGAAGCTGTATAAGGATCAGCAATATGGTATGGATGTAAAAAGATGAAGTAGAAGAAGAAGAAAAAAGAAAAAAAAATAGGTTGTAAAATTATAAATATTATTTTCACTATCTATTGCATTAACCATAACAAGCCCACTTTTGACACTATAGTTTTAAAACTTCACAGAAATTAGAACAGGTGCAAAGAAAGACAGTAAGAAAAGTAAACTTAACAAGGAATTGCTAACAGATATATTTGCTCTTGAGAAAACAAGATGCAATAGCAATAGCAATAGCACTTAGACTTATATACTGCTTAACAGGGCTTTATCTCTTTAAATGGTTTACAGGATCAGCATATTGCCCCAATAATCTGGGTCCTCATTTTACTGACCTCGGAAGGATGGAAGGCTGAGTCAACCTTGAGCTGGCCAGGCTTGAACTGCTGGCAGTCGGCAGAGTTAGCCGGCACTACTGCATTCTAACCACTGTACCACCACCAGAAGGGAATATGATATTATTTTTCAAGTACTTTAAGGAAATCCCAGATCTGTATCCTTATTCCAGACTGCAAGAAATAGGACACTGGGTGTAAATGATAGAAAAAGCAGATTCCAGTTAAATGTTGAGCAAAATGGCCTAAGAGCTACTTTCCCAGGGGGATGAAGGACTCCCTTTCACGGGATATGTTCAAGCAGAGGTTGGACAAGCATGATTTTAATTTGGAGTCCCGCACTGAGCAGAAGGGTGATTTGATTGCATACATGGTCCTTTCCACCTCTCTTATTCTATGTGCTTTCACATTTCTTCAAAATGAATAAGGAAACACAACCTGACACAAGAGAGTTTAAAGGTTGATAGGTCTACAGATTGCAAGTAGCATTTTAAAATCTGCAGATAAGGTATTTGGGTGATTGATTTGGCCTGTTTAATATGCTGCAAGTACCTTTCTAGGAACACAGATGAACAAGACCCTTATCATGGATTCTTGAAGAGAAACTCCGGCAATGTTGGACAGTTTATTTTTTTTCCCCTAAAAGACAAATGGTCCACTGTTTCAAATCTTTCTCTGCAATGTGTTTCTGTGGGAAAAGATTGTAGACATTTTAGGATTCATTAAGTCTGTGAGAACTGATTTTTTTCCTTAGAATATATCTCAATATTCTTTAAAGTATGTAGCAATGATTTCGTATGGTCATGAAAATAAACAATAACAATGCAAAATACTTAATGCTAGCCTTGGACAGAAAATCTTGAGTTTTAAATTCATACTGAAGCTGGGTTTATAGTCTTGCAGAAGTCACTATGTGACATCCAAATCAAATTCCTTTGCATTATTATTATTATGGGCCATTGCACAGTCAACCAGATGTTTGGACTGATCTGAAATGTATAGAGTCCTTCCAGTGGTGGGCTGCTGCCAGTTCATACCAGTTTGGACGAACTGGTAGTTGTGATCTGCAGGTGGATCAATTTCTCAAGAACCTAGAATGTCATAAAGTATCAGTGTATTATATGAGTAGTTCCCACCAATGTAGCCTTTTGTAATTGATGGATGAAAATTTTGTCTATGTTCAGATTTTCTAAGTGTTATCCAAGTTTTTTTTTAATATGGCACCTGTGTTGAGATCATCATAGTCAGTTTATGCCATAATCTTTCAACTTTAATTTTCAGATCTTAATAATTATGATATTCCCAAATTCTTTGTCTTCTACTATCTCGTAGCATTGTTACATCAATTATACACACTTTCTTCTTTTCAACTATAGTTAAATGATATGTGCTTTAAGCTAAGACTCTCAGAATATTTTAACCTGCTCTTATTTTATTACTTTTCAACTAGATGTCTGCACCAATTTTTCATTCATGAACATAATAATTTTTACAGATGTCCCAGTGAATGATTTTGGCAATTGTCATGTTATTGTTGCTTGTTCTTGACTGTCTTTTACATAAACAGCCAATGTGAACAAAATTTGGGTGTTTGGAAATCTGCATGCCCTCATGACCAACCACAAGGATACCACATCTGCCTCCACCTACCTATTTTTCCCCCCATTCTCCGTTGGATGTGAAGACAGCACACCTGCCTGGGGCCTTACAGGTCTTGGGCCTGCTTCCCTCCCCATGCCTTTCTTTACTTACTTAAATTTATATAATGAATATTAATATTTGGATTAATTTATACAATTACTATATTAATTACTCTTTTAAAGTAAATCTTAACCCATTATGTAGATTAAAAGTAGATTATAAAGTATAATTATACTTTATAAATTAATTATAAATTAATTAAAACTGGTGAAGACATACCTTTGTCTCTGAAACATCCTGAGGAAATAGTAGACTAAGTAGTACTGTGTATAAATATTACATAAAAGAGAATTCTTACTGATCTTTTAGAAGTATTTTTGCTATGTTTCTGCAAATCATATTCCTTATAATTCACTTTTAGTTTTGCTTTGGATGAAATGAGATAGGCATTCTAACTGAAAAGAAAAATAGCAGAAATTGCATTATGTGAATTTGACTAGCCAAATAAAATTTAGAGAAACAATAACTTCAGAATTTAGTAATACATGTAAATTATATCTCCTATGTTAGTCGCAAATACCATTTTTATTTTCCCGGGGAATGGGAGACTTCTATGTTTTTAATTGCTTCATGATAGGGAAGTATCCAACACCTAACATTTTTTAATTCACTAACTGTACATATTAGGAAAATTATTTCCAATTGCATTTCTGCTTATCACCTGGCTAGCAAATGTAGGAGTTCTATTTGATAACATAGTAGCAACATCCAAATTGTCTTGGATATAATTCTGAAAGAATGAATTACAGTTTTCATCATGTAGCTACTGCTTGGAAGAATGGGTGAGAATCACTATTGATGTCAAACACATACAATTTTTAAAAAATGTTTTTCATAAACCAAATAATATGGAAGCAAATTTACCTCCGATCATCTTGGTACCTTTTAATATTCTTCACAAAACCTTTCCTTTCTAGAGAGGGAAGCTATCATCATCCTTTTCACTTACCTCATGTTTACTTCAGCACAGGCAATTTCAGTTTCAAGGACTGTTCTGAAAGATCCCTTTACAATTTCTAGCTTTTTTACTTCAGGCCAATATTCAACTAAGTCCTTGAGGCTGGTTTAGTTGAGCAAACACAAAAGAAGAAGAAGAGCTCCAAAACTTCATCCCTTTTTTTTTTCATTATTGGAGATAGTTAAAAAATGAACCTGGCTCCTTCTGAAATGAAATCAAAACTCCTCCAGGCATTATAATAATATTAACAACTGTCCTTGTTGCAGAGGTGGGTTTCAGCAGGTTCTGACCAGTTCTGGAGAACCGGTAGCGGAAATTTTGAGTAGGTTCAGAGAAATGGCAAATACCACCTCTGACTGGCCCCGCCCCCATCTATTCTCTGCCTCCTGAGTCCCAGCTGATTGGGAGGAAATGGGGATTTTGCAGTATCCTTCCCCTGGAGTGGGGTGGGAATGGAGATTTTACAGTATCCTTCCCCTGCCATGCCTACCAAGCCACACCCACAGAACAGATAATAAAAATTTTTGAAACCCATCACTACCTGTTGGTTTTGTTATTTTTAAATACTTGAAAGTTTTGTATCTTTGTATTTCATAAAATGAAAAAAGAAGGGATGCTTTAATAAAGAGCAGAGAATTAGTGTGGTCATCGAAAGCAGTTATTCCCAATCATTTTTGAAACAGGCACTGATCTAAAATATATGTGTATCTCAAGTTTTCATTCCATATTTGTAGCAAAACTGGAAATGATCATGATTTCAGACCTGATTTCTTGCTCTAAGCAATCAATGTATAGTGACACCTACTGCAGTGGAGACAGGTCTTTTATGCATTTAATTAGGTGTGTGAATTGGAGTCAGATTAAGCCTAGATACAAAAGCAATGGAGTAATTCAGACAGTGCTTATAGGAGCTTGCAGTGAAGCAGGACCAGCCAATTCAAATCTAAATTTCCATACTGCTCTGATCTTAGTTCATATTTCTAGAACTTTGTGGCCTGGTACAGCAACATCTTTAAAAAAGAGATTTCTCAGAAGTAGTCCAGGGGAAACAGTAGGAGGTGATGGAAAATGTATTTACCTAAATCATATTGATCCTTTTGCTGAAGTGAGTAGAACCAATCCAATCCCAATTAAGTGGAAAGCAGACTAAAAGGTAATCTAAAAAAAGAAAATGTAGAAGAAAGTAGCAATCAGATCTAAATAGTTTTAAAAATCAGTAGCTTGAAAATATCAGGATTGAAGGCTCTATAAAACTGTACTCCTCTACACGGAAGAAATTTGAAATTTCTTCTTGTAGTCATCATGTTAAACAATATTATGTTAACTAATTCATAGATAGATAGATAGATAGATAGATAGATAGATAGATAGATAGGGAGGGAGGGAGGGAGGGAGAGAGAGAGAGAGAGAGAGAGAGAATTCACAATATGTTATGAATGACTCATGCAGTAGGCAAAGCGCTTTTATAGATTTAATTCATGTAACTCCTTCCTCCCTTTTATACAAGTAGTAATCATATGAATGAAACATACCATCTTTTACAAAAAGACCTGGGGACCTTTTTTATTAGATAGAAGAGAGAGGGGGGAGGGAGGAGGGAGAGAGAGAGAGAGAGAGATGCAGTACTAATATCCAAACCATGCAGAAAATCACAAAGAATTTTTGGACTGTATATCAAATATATAAGCATAAGCACAAAGCACATTAGATTTAGCATATTTAGTTCCAATTGAAATGCAACCTTCAAGGATCTGTTAACGGGAAAGAATGCTTGTTGAGAAGATGTGGTAGACCAGTGGTTCTCAACCTTCCTAATGCCGCAACCCTTTAATACAGTTCCTCATGTTGTGGTGACCCCCAACCAGGGGTGGGTTCTAATTTTTTTTACTACCGGTTCTGTGTGTGTGGCTTATTTTGTGGGCGTGGCTTGGAGGTCATGTGACTGGGTGGGCGTGGCTAGCGGGTCATGTGACTAGGTGGCCATGGCTAATGTGTATAGGGACTACTTAGAGGGCTGAAAAAAGTCATTTCTGACAGGTCCTTGCACTTTTGACTGGTCCTCACACTTATTACCATCCTCACATTTATCCCTGTGCAGTATTCTTAACAACCATGTCACTCATTTCACAACTGCTTCTTTTCACCATGGTGATAAGATAGGGCAAAAAATGTAAAATGTGAGGATAGTCGTAAATTCGAGATCTGGTCAAAAGTGCGAGGACTAGTCAAAAATAACTTTTTCAGCCCTCTGAGTAGTCCATGTGCACAAAAGGACTACCCAGAGGGCTGAAAAAAGTTATTTCTGACAGGTCCTCACACTTTTGACCAGTCTTTGCACTTATGACTGGTCATCATTTATGCCCATTGTAGCATTCCTAACAACCGTGTCACTCATTTCACAACTGCTTCTTTTCACCATGGTGACAAGATAGGGCAAAAACGTAAAATGTGAGGACAGTCGTAAGTTTGAGGACTGGTCAAAAGTGCGAGGACCAGTCAGAAATAACTTTTTCAGCCCTCTGAGTAGTCCATATGCATAAAAGGATACAGCAATAGAGAAAGATGAAGGAAGGGAAGGGAAATTAGAGTAGGAGTGAGGGTAAGAGACGGAGGAAGAGAGGAGGAGAAGGAGAAAGGAAGAGGAAGTAGGGAGGAGGAGAAGAAGAGGGGGAGGAAGAGAAAGTAAGAAGGAAAGAAAAAAGAGAGGTGGTAGGTTTGAGGAGAAAGATTGCTGTACAATAAAAAAGATGAAAGGGAAGAAAGCCAACCCCAAACAAGATAAAGAATGAATTGTTAAACTTTAAAGAATAAAAGAGAATAAATATGAATAAATAACAATAATTAGAAACACACATACAAACATACAATCTATTTTCTTTGAACAGAGTATTTGGCCAGTTCACAAATTTAAACAGTAAATAGTCATTTCACTTAAATTTACAATTTCTATATTTCCTTTTTGCCATATTTATTCCTCATCTATTTTTGTAAAAAACCAATATCCTCATCTCTAATCTTAATCAAATTCAATTTTTCCCTTCTATTCTATATTATACCCCTTCCCATTGTCATCTATTTTTATATCCATCCTCACATTGGTTAATCATGTAATATTACAGTTGTTTAATATAAATTCAACATTTTAATATAAATCAATTAGTTATATAACTACCTTTTTTGTATATTAATCAATATGAACATGAATATTCCAATTATTTCCATGCAATCCAATTTCTTACAAATCAGTTAATTATATTTACCAATAATAATAAACCAAATAATTTCCCCCATATATTCCTCCAAACCACAACTTAACCATTTCTTTTTTTAACACAATATACAATTAATAGTATCTCAATTATTACAATTCCCTAGTTAAATAGAGCTTTTTTTCTTTTGTGTTTTAAAATCTTGAACTCTCCACTTTTTCCCTTTGTTTGCACCTATCTTTTTTGGTGAGGAAAAAGAAAAGAAATCTGCCTGCCTAATTTTCCAACGTTGTAGCAACAGCAAAGCCAACAGCCTGCTTTACTTTCAGTTTCATTTTTCAGCATTGCTAGGGGGGAAAAAAATGCTCCAGAACTTTTTGCAAACAAGCAGCAGAGCCCTGAGCAAAACAGCTGAGAGCAAATCAGCTGAGAGTCGGGAGCTGATCTAATCAAGGGCTAATTAGCCTATGCTGAAGCTCTGCGGGCCAATAAAATTACAAAAAAACACCGAACCATTTGTTAAATTGCTGGCTCGCCCGCCCCTCGCCCACCACTATTTATTGGCAATAAATAGTGGTGCGGAGGGGCGGGGCAAGGGGTGAGGCGGAACCAGCAGAATCCCACCACTGGCTAGGGCGGCCCTTTGAAGCCCCGCAGCAAGAATTTAAAGTTTTTTTTCCCTCTAGCCATCAGCTGGGACTCAGGAGGCAGCAATAGATTGAGAGTGGGCGGGGTAAGCGAACGGCCGGCGATCCAACAGAGCAGAGAGTGAGGGTGAGTGAAGGCATGGGGGGGTGAGAGAGGGCTTTGGCGCCCCCTGTGAAATGGCCGTTTGACCCCCAAAGGGGTCGTGACCCCCAGGTTGAGAACTGCTGGGGTAGACAATCTGAATCTCTTGCAAAGCAAAATAAAGTTTCATATAGCAGGTTCAGAGGGACAGAGGATCAGGATTAGAATTTCTATTTGTTGCCATTATCTACTGTCCTTATTCTCTCAGAGTACCGGCCTACACTAATCTCCACTCTGTGCCTCAAATCCAAGTACCTCACTCAAAGAAATATACAGTATCAGGTGAGACAATAGCTATGCCTGTGCAACACAAATATTCATTACAGTCATGCACCTATAATTTAGGCCTCCTGATAAGAAGATTCTTGTATCCTCAGAATGGAAGACATCTTGGGCTATCTGTAAATAGGATTTCTTCTTTCACCCAGGAAAAGAGTTATCTTAATTAGATGTACAATTTAAATTTATACAAACACATACCCACTTGTATCACGTGCATTTGGAAGCCGGTGTACCAAATAATTACAGATTCATTCAAAAAATCTAGGCACCAGGTCAAATTGTACGTTTCAATGAATTCTTAACTGAACAGAAATAGATAAAAGCTTTAGATGATGGAAAGTTAAGCTTAATACTTCTACATCTTTCAGTGCATGCTTATAATTTATAGGCATTTTGGGTAAACAGCAATTTATCAAGATGATACTTTTATTTTATTTTGTACCCAATATTGCTGTCTTTGAAATGCTAGACAAAAATAAAATTTTGGGAATTTAAGGTAAATCAGTAGTATCTGCTAGCACAGATTCTCTTCCCTCCTCAAGTTTAAAGTTTTTGATTAAAACTTAGTCTTGCTATAAATACACAAATGTTTGGCTAATACAAACATTTGACATTCTTTAAAGAAAAGCCAGAGGGATCTTTCCTGAACTAATAATAACGTTTCCATAGAGATATGGATCATATCAAGAGTTTTGTTGTATTTATTCTTAAATCTAGCCTGATCAATTTCTTCACTCCATAGTTTTTATGTTTTTTTTTTAAAGTAGGACATTCTTATTTAAGAGCAAATAGATTTTCCAATTCTACAAAGTTTCCACCCAAACATGTTTAAATAAACATTTTAATTAAACAATTTAATGTTTAATTGGATTAAATTGAAATTTAATTTCAAATGGATTCCTAAAATTTCAACATTACCTGGATTATAGTTAATGTTTTAGCTTCTAGTATGTCACAGAAAAAGAATAACACAATTTACTACTTTTCTAGCAAAATCAAAACAGATGTTCCATTATCAGCGTTCAGAATCTGCATTTGGGGTTATTGTATGCTCTAAGGATTGTGAAATGCATTTAACCACTTGATGTAGGTTTGAATTGTATGCATGGGCTGTATTTTAAGGAAGGGAATGACAGAGCCACAGCAAAGTATCTGAACAAAAATGAAACTGAATTTTTGAATAATTATTTAGTAGCATGATTATGGAGGATCACATGCAAGTTTTTTGAAGTATGCCTCCAACCCAAGGCCTAGCTCAACAAGTACCCTTTTGTTTGACCATATTTTTTTCAATCTTTTCCATCTGTGGAAGCTTGACAAGAGTTAGTATCCAAGATTTCCAGTGCTAATAAGAACCCTGATAAGATTACTTTTCAAAGATAATCAGCTTGATCCAAAGCTCTGAATTAATACACAGAACAAGACACAATAGTTATTCGTATGTCATCATTTAAATTATTTAACATAGTTTTAATTTTTTAAAAAATGGATATAGAGAAAAGTTTAAAAACAAACAGGAGCAATTACATCAAAAGTATGTACTGTATAAAATACATAGTTTATGCATCACTTGTGATAATGTGTTAAAATGAGTGGGTGTAACTTTAAATATTTCTTTTAAAGGGGAAAATAAGATGGAAAAAAGGTGAATCAATATCTATGGACACACAGACACTAACATGATCTGGAAATTGAGTAACCAATGGATTCTACTAATTGCTAAACCTGTGCTTTGAAAGTTTCCATACTCCCCAAGTACAGCTTGAATAGAAGTTTGTATTTCAATAAAGTGCAATAATCTCTCTAATTATTGCAATATTATGTTTTAACCCTTGAATTTTGAACAGGGAGAGATCATTATGGAATGCTAAGTTGGACACCTACACTATGCTTTGAATAAATGACAATCTACCTCAAATCATTCTAATCTCTCCTAGATTTTGATCTTCATTCAGATAATTCCCACCAATGACTATCCAAATTACTATAAACTGACTTAATTAAATAGGCTTGTGTGTTTGCATGTACTGTTTACATCATGTTCTCCTTTTTGTATAATTACTTTCTAGGTTTTAAGTGGATTGAAGCTGCTCTGAGATTAATTTTGCTCAATGTTTAGCTTTAGGCTTCTCATTAGTTTTGTTTTAGTCTAAAGCAGCAATGTTGAAGCATGCTAGAATAGAATTTTTGGATGTATTTCCTTTGAGTCTTGTGAAGTGGGATCAGTTACGACTCTTTTGAACCAGATTGGGTATCACTTTATTTCTTTGTTTTATATTAACTCATCATAGATTGTTGTTTTTTTTTAAATGGTAGCTCAGATTTTTGAAGGCTCTTCCATTTTAAAGAGACAGCTTAATCAGGCCCTCAAATCTTTATGCTTATTTTTAACATTTAATTAGAAATGACAAAATTACCCTGTTCTCATCTGGTATTATTTTACAATTCTGTTATTCTTCAATTTCAGGTTAAAGAAATGTTTAAGTATTTTATATCTACCACTAGAAGTTGTTCTTGCATCTTTATACTTTGATAGCTATAGATTCTCTTTAAAATATTAGTATGTAATTTTTTTGTAACCCACTAGAGTTTCTATTTTATTTTTATTTCATTTTTCCTAATTTAATCAAAATGTTATGTATTTCTGTTTAATATATCAATAAATGTAATATAGATTTTTTTTAAAAAAAATATTTATCTATAAATATTGCTTAGCTGTCCCTTAGAGGTCCCTTCAAACTCTATTATTCTATGTTCTAAACATATCAAAATCAAGCAAGAATGGTTCTTCTATAGACACAGCAAGGCAAGCTAAGCCATGTTCTTTCTTTCTTTCTTTCTTTCTTTCTTTCTTTCTTTCTTTCTTTCTTTCTTTCTTTCTTTCTTTCTTTCTTTCTCTCTCTCTCTCTCTCTCTCACTCTCTTTCTTTCTTTCTTTCTTTCTTTGAAAATTTAAAAAAATAATAATAATCAAAATGATCCAAATAAAAATTAGTAATAATATCCAAAGTATAAAAATATTCAAGCAGCAATTTATGGCTAGGAAAAAAGAAAAACTGGAAGGGAGTGAAAGAGAGGGAGTTCTCAGAATGCCATATATCTCTATTTCTCTATATCTATAAATAGTTTTGTTTGTTTTGCATTTTTTTCCAAAGTATTACTACAATTTATGTGTCTTTTTTCTTTCACTCTGTTTTTGCATTTTTGCTGTTTGCATGTTTTACAATAAATAAAAAAAATACCAAAAGGTCAGTAGTTTTTTTTTTTTCAATACATTTCTTTCAAGAAGAAATAATATTTTAGAAACAAACCTCATTGCATTTGTATTTTGGGAGATGCAATCAAATTAATGCTTTACTTAAATACAGCATTCTACTTAGGAAAAACATTAATAATACATTTATCTTTAAGATGCAATGTTTTCAGTTGTTTATATTCTTTGGAAGTTTATCTCTGCCATAAGGGAGTTGACATCCAAACACTGAAACTGGATTTTCTGTATCTTACTTATAGCCAAAAGACATACTATTCAGTATTGGAAAGTGAAACAAACCATTCAGTGGTCTACAAAATTGATTAATATAGATTAGCTATGGATGATTGTAATGAATTATGGCTTCCATTTATATAAATATTTATTACACAACTTTATACAGGTCTGTATGTCTGTGAATATATACACTTTTTGTCTTTCTTTCTTTCTTTCTTTCTTTCTTTCTTTCTTTCTTTCTTTCCTTCTTTCTTCCCTTTTTTGGTTTTCTTTATTTTTTGTATTTAGCAAATAAAATAAAAATAAAACAAATAAAACAAATGTTACTGAATGTGGATCCATGTCTACAGGTGGAAACCCTAAATCTTTCCAGTTCTTTTTTTTTTTTATTGAAAAAGTTTTCAAATACAAGTTTTTCCCCCTTTCCCCCCCCTTCCCTAACCCTCCCTCACCACCCATCCCCCCGTGACTTCTTCACAACAATAGGCTATTTCATAACTAATTACATACATAATATCTTTCCTTTCCCTTACTCCCTCCTCAGAATACTGACCCTTAGCATATTATTCTTATAACTCCCATTTTTACGATAATCTGCCCTTTTTCTCCTCCCCTAAACTTATAGTGTATTATTACAATTTAACATTTAATTTTATATATATATTAATATAACATTTTAAAGCGGCCTTCTCCCTACATCCAAATTTAACATTTATTCAGTTCTATCCAATTCCTCCACTCCCCTAAATATATGACTTAAAGATCCTTTTTCTTAGACTAATCAATCAGTAAACTAACCTATTTCAACCCTTCAATTCCTACAAAATCATGCAATACAATTCTAAATATAATCCACTGCCCACTTTACTAAGATATACACATATCTATATATGCATTCCATTTTGTAAAAAGAAAAAAGACAATAACTTTAAATTTATAATCCATATAATATCTTCTTTGGTGTCTTTCCACTGGATTGTTAAATCCATCACCCATAATAGGGTAAAATAACATGCTGGTGCAACAGTTTGTTCAAAATCTTCAATCATCTTCTGCCCCCATCAGTAGTAGATATCCTCGTATATATATAAAAGTAAAAACAACCACCCGAGTGACATTATAATTATATCCATATAGTTATAGTTGTGGTATTCATCAGGATTGTTGATTCCCATCATCCTAATGGGTAACATCCAGAACTTCTGCATGCCCCAGTGTGACTCTCTTGCCTTGTAACTCAAAATAATTATAATATATTTACCAGTAAAAGAAATCCAGAGTAGATAATTCAAATCCAACAAGGTAAGGCTCTTTTCACATCCCAAAATCACGGCATTACAGAGATCTGCCACAATCCTCAGGATAGTATTAAACAATTGTTCGTCTCCACTATCTTTTCAGATATTCATTCATTTTTTAAAGTCCCTGGCTTCACTGTTGCTTGGTTTAGAAACTGCTGTTTCTATGAGATCTATTTCTTTTCTTTTTCTTTTGTGGGTTGAATTTCCATCCTCGTTTCGTGCCTACCAATTGTGTGTCAGCTGATCGATTTTCATTCTGCTTTATGAGTTGATCTTGTTGGGTTAGTTTTGTCATCTCATCTTTCTTCTCCATCACTTGTATATCAACTGGTTGATTTGCGCACTTGTCTGTAACTTGATGGTTCATCACATTGGAGTCGGATGACACTGCTCTCTTATTTATAGACAGTCCAGCTGGGGTATCCAGAGAGTCCAAAGACAATTTATCCACCACAGCCTCTGTAATTTGATGTTTTCCTTTTGTTTCCAACTCCTTTTGCTTATCCTGTATTGTGCCTAAAGATGTTAAGTTCATTTTTAAAATTTTTTGATAAAATTCTTCCACTTTTTCAACAGTGTTCAGTTGATATCTTACTCCTTGGTGTCTCAATATTAAACCAACTGGGGCATCCCACCTAAATAGGATATTTCTTTTTTTTAACTCAGTCACTAGAAAGCCAAATTTCTTCCTCTCCATTAGCATCTTAGTCGGGAGCTCCTTAAAAATCCAAATCTTTCTTCCATGAAATTGCAAAGTAGAATTAAAAGAGTTCTGCACAATATTATTCCTAATTTCTTTATCTGTAAAATAGATCACCACATCTCTAGGCAATTGCCTTTGCTTTGCCAACCAGGAGTTTATTCTATAAATTCTATCAATCCTGCAAAACACTTCATCAGGTTGAACCTTTAAAATCCCAGCCAGAATTTCAGAAGATATTTTCCTTAAGTCATCTCTATTATTTTCCTGCAGACCTCTCAGTCTAATTGCATATTCTGTAAAATTATATTGAATCATTAAAACTTCTCTTTCAATCCTCTGTTGCACATTTTCTTCATTACCAGTCTTTTGGTCAACCTCCATTTTAGGTTTGTCTTCTGAGCTATTATCCTGAATGTTTACCAAATCCTTTTTAATTTTTTGAATCTTGTCATCCAAATTCTCCTCAGTTTCCTTCATTTTAGACTCTAATAATTTAGTCTTTGCATCCACCCGAATCAGAAAGTCTGATAAACCATTAGCTGTATTTAAAATCTTTCGATTCAAAAAGTCAAACTTTGATTTCACCAATTCACCAATTTCTTTAATTTCCTGCTTAAATTTTTCGAGTTGCTGGTTCACAATCTCATCCCTTCTTACAATCTCTTCAAGAAGAAATTCTATTATATTAAAATCAGGTTTCTGACACTGGAGAGTTACAACTTGTTGGTGTAATTTATTAATGGGGGAAATTCCCCCCCCCCCGTTTGTCTAGCTGTGTGAGTCCCGATGCCATTTCCCACACAGACAAGATTTAGTGAAAAAGAGAGAGAAAAAAAAGGCTTGTTTCCAACCAAGATCAATATCAGATCCCCAGGAAAAAAAGAAAGAAAAAAAAAGCAAGAGTGAGAGTGAGGTTTTGCCTCAATTACGACCAGAAGTATTCATTCCGCTACTTTGTAATAAAAAATGGAAGGACTTTCCCTTTTCAGCCTCTCTTCAAGCCTCAGCAATCGCCATTTTAAAAATCTTTTTTCCTTTCACTTCTTAAACAACTTCAGTAACTTTTCTAAAATAAGAAAAAAAAAATACTTGCGCCTCAGGGTCAGCGGTCCAGCTCACGTCTTCTTTAATTAGTTTAACAAGTTTACAGGCTTGCTTTTGCCACCTAGCTCTGTGTGTAGCAGAGATCTCCCAGAGCCCGGAGCATCGGCTGGGGATACGGGGAGTCTCTTCGTCCCAAAGGTAAAAAAAAAAACTTTTGGGATTAGGCAGAGGACTCAACCCACCCCAGCCTGCTCTATCTCCGTTTCCTCATGGAAACGGAGTTTTTTCGAGCCGCCATTCCGCTATAAAGGCAGCTCTTTACAGGCAGTGGGTGCGACGATCCCAAAGGAGCGTCCAGCGGGGACAAACAGCAAACCGGAAGTCTCCAATCTTTCCAGTTCTTATCTAGCATCCATGAACCATGGTGGTGCAGTGGTTAGAATGCAGTATTGTAGTATATGCCCACTGTCAGGAGTTCAATTATGATTGGTTCAAGATTGACTCAGCCTTCCATCCTTTCTAGGTTGGTGAAATGAGTACCCAGATTTTGGGGGCAATATGCTGACTTTTAAAACCGCTTAGGGAGGGCTGTAAAGCATTATGAAGCGGTATATAACTCTAAGTGCTATTGCTATTGCTAAATGTCTATGGAGATTCTCAGTCATCCAGATCATGGTTGTCCCAAAGGTGCTTTTTCAAGAGGCAACTGGACTCTTTGAAGACACTTTACTTCTCATCAAGAAGCTTCTTCAGCTCTGATGCTATTGCTATTGCTATCTTAACTCCTACATTACACTGGCTCTCAAATATGGATATATTTGCATGTGTTCATTAAATTGTAAGAATAAGAATGGAAGGGTGAGCAAGTTGCTGATATGACAGAAGAAATTAAAAAAAATGAATGTCTTAAAATGAAGGTTGCTTTGGAATCATTCTCACTTAAGACTAACAATAAAAATGGAAGATAATAAGTTATTCTCCTATTCAGATCACCAGCAGAAGAAAGTTGCATTTAATACATAGTAAAGTAATTCAGATTCTGTGCAGAAGATAGACAATCTCTTACTTCAGTTGCCCGAAATTGTTTATTGGATTGTTGCTTCACTGAAGCAGCAAAACCCAACAAGGACTGACATATCTGTGACAGAAAGTTCCAGAATGGAAGGAAGCTTTGTACTAAATAACAACTCACGTACTCATGATAATCAAGCTAGTCAAAACAAAGTGAAATGTTTTAAAATAATTTCCCACTTGTCTGCGTCTTTGAAACTCTTTTGTAAATTCCACTGTTTCATTGTACTCTGTTCCAAATCTCTGTGCGTATCACTAAAGGCAGAGGTTATTTTTCTAAGTGCTAAACTGGCATAAAGAAATTTCCTGCTAGTATGAAACTATATCACAATACTCATCTGGTCTGTAGAGAAGAGAGATTTGCATGCACTGTGAAGTTCTACAACCTATTTGGAGCTATTACACATCGGCCAAAAAAACCAAAAAACCAGTGGAGCTGGATTTGTTCTATGCATTTTTTGTAGAAGTACATAGACATCTTCAGGTATAACATCTGAATGCCTAGTGTAGTCAAATATACAAATATACAAACTTTGAATATACAAACTTAACACAAAAGAAGCCATTCTTATGACCTCCAGTGTTGTGCATAATTCTGGGTGCAAAGGTGACAATATAATGATTTATAAATATTGTTTATCTGCATACTGTGCTTGGAATGGCATAGAATAGAATAGAATAGAATAGAATAGAATAGAATAGAATAGAATAGAATAGAATAGAATAGTGTTGAGGGAATTATTTGTTTAGCAGAGTGATAGCGTTTGGGAAAAAACTGTTCTTGTGTCTGGTTGTTCCGGTGTACAGTGCTCTATAGCATCATTTTGAGGGTAGGAGTTGAAACAGTTTATGTCCGGGTGCGAGGGGTCTGTAAATATTTTCACAGCCCTCTTTTTGACTCATACAGTATACATGTGCTCAATGGAAGGCAGGCTGGTAGTAATGGTTTTTCTGCAGTTCTAATTATCCTCTGAAGTCTGTGTCTGAAGCATGTATAGGTATGTCTCTATGTTTGTGTTTGTATGTCTTTATGTGTATGCTAATGTAGTATAATGGTTAAGATGCTGAATTAGAAGCAGGGAGACTTATGTTCTAGTGCACAAAGCATGGAAATGGCTGGATGAGTTGGTGGCCATTCACACAGGGAAGTTGAAAAAAAATCTATCTACAGTAGCAGCCTGCACTGGACCAGCATGGTAGATCACAGTTCATAGCTTTCATTGAAGAGGCCTTCATCCTGCATTTGATTGATTTGGATCAAAACAAGGAAACATCAAGCATAAGATGCTATGGCAATCCTAGTGCTTTTTTTAAAGGAAGCTCAGAAACTCAAAAAACCCATTCTTTTTTATATTCAGCTTTTGGCACTGAGTTAGAGCATTGCTTCTCTGGGCTGCTCTTGTCAATCCACTCCACTGCAATCTTTGTAAAAGTTTCTTTTTAAATTAAATTTAATTAAAATTAAACAACAAAAAAGGCCCTCCTACAATGGTCCTGATATTTGTGATTTTTTAAAATTAAACAACATTTCACAAATATTAGGAGCCTTCTCAAAACAGGTAGTTCTTATTTAATGATTGCCTTCTTTAGCAACCATTCAGTTACAAAGGTAACTTTGTGATGAAATCCTTGAATGTACAACCTTCACAGGTCTGTAAAGCAAAGGTCAGCTGAAGTAAGATCATAAGCAGTCATGGGTTCATTTAGTGATCATTTTGCTTAATGATCAAGTTGTGGATCCCAGTTGTAGTTGCCATATGAGGACTACCATATTTATTTCTTAAGTGATGTTATTTTCAGTTAATGAACACTGGCACTTAACATAATAAATTGAATGTAGTATATAATAGGAGTTGGGCAACTTGCAGCTCCAGATCACATGCAATTCACATGCCCCATTTTCTATGTAATTCCTGAATCTCTTTATGGCTGCCATTTTGAGAATATAAACATACTTTAAACTGCATTCATTAGAAAGAGACCACTCTCCCCCCCACAAAAAAAAGAGAGAATGATACTTTCTGTACAAAAGTCTAACGTGCCCATCCATCATCATCCAGGTTAATTTAGCATGTATTCTCTTTCAAAACATGTACATGACATGTACTTCTGCTTATAGTACCAAAAGCTCGCCCATTTGTTCATATATGTTTTTAAGAATGTATAAACTTTTTTTTTCATTTAGCACTTTTTTTGAGTGTAACCTTGGGAATCAGTTATATGTTAAATACATTAAAGATCATTCTATTTATAGGTATGATTTCTAGAGTTACCTCTATTTCCCCTTCTGTTGCTACAGATAAACCCAAGTTCATTGCAAGGAACAAGAGGCCAAGAGAGAGAATCACCCCATTTATAATATTCATTGTTTTGAGTGGTATCTATGATTTTTTTTAAATTTCTGTTACAGGTGTCCTCATGCCTTGAGGGAAAAACACTAAAAACTCATTGTCTCATTGGAATGATCTCCTCTGTCTTTCACATTTAAACTCACAGCTTGTTTTTAGAATTAGTTCAAGGATGTTTCATTTCATCCTAGAGGCCAGAGACAGCCAGAAGGAAAAGATCTGAAGGCACATCCTAAAACTGTCTCTCATTATACTGTGGAATGTATTTCAAGATGAAAAAGAGAAAGAGAGAGAAGGGGATGTAGAGAGACATGCCAGTTGTGTAAATATATACATACATACATACATACATACATACATACATACATACATACATTCTGTCAGGTTTCGGTGCTATCTTAAATAAGCTTCATTTTCAAGCGCAAAATCTCTAATGAATCATTTTTATTTAAGAACAGAAATAAAACCGACATTCCTAACTCAAATTGCAGCCAAACTGGCTCCTCCTTCCAACCCCCTCCTCTTCCGCTCTCCAACCCAATGTCCCATTGGCCATCATGCAGATCCATCTCTACGTCCCGGCACTCTCTTTTCACAGGAATGTAGCCCCCACCCTCGTCACCCAGGAAACCCTATCTAGGAAAAAGTTCATCTCAGCAATAAATCAACACTTCTGGTCTTTGCTTCATCTCGTTCATGTCAGAACTGGAAGAGAGCCTAATTTGGAATGCTGACATCTGGCCCCTCTCCCTTCACTTCTGCGACATCATCTATCCCATAGGGAAAAAACACAACAAGATAAATCTCATTAGCCCCTCCTTGGCTGTGCACCCCCCCCCCCCGGCTTTCCTGGGTGGTCTGCATGGAATTTTGCTATAAGGCGATCTGCTTGGATGTTTGCGCTCTTCACCCAGGAAGCCTCTGACAACGGGTAGCCCTTCCATTTAAGTAGGTACTGGAGGCGCCCCCTGTGCCATCTTGAATTAAAAATCCACTGCACTTCGTAGTGTGTTTGGCCCCCAACAACCAAGGGTCCAGGGGGTTCACGTGGCGATGGCCTTAAAGTAGATCCCACTACAGGTTTTAGAAGGCTACTGTGAAAAACGGGGTGAATTTTCCCCAAAAGCCGTGGCAACTGCAATTGCACTGTAACGGGATTGATTATTTTTATTATAGGAAATGGTCCTATAAATTTTGGGCCCAATTTCCTGCTCGGGAGTCTAAGTCTCAAGTACTTGGTGGAAAGGTAAACTTTCTCTCCCAGCTGAAATGGTCTTTGGGGAGTTCGGTGCTTGTCTGCTTGTTCCTTATAAGATTGAGCTGCCATTGCCAGCGCCCTCTTAACATTCTCCCAAGTTTGTCTCAACGTTGCCATCCAGTCGGTCAAACTAACTGAGGAAGGGGGCTCCCTCGGATATTCTGGCATGGGGACAAAATCCATGCCACTCACTATTTTGAACGGGGTTAGCCCCGTGGTGCTGTGGACAGCATTGTTATATGCAACCTCCACAAAAGATAGGAGGTCTGCCCAATTGGACTGCTGGTAGTCGACGTAGCATCTTAAATACTGTTCTATCATAGCGTTCAGACTTTCCGCCCCCCCATTGGTGCTCAGGTGAAATGCTGAGCTGAGCCCTTGGGATGAACCTATAGATCGTAGAAACTCCCTCCAGAACTTTGCTGTGAACTGGACCCCTCTGTCGGAGATGATTCTCCTGGGGACTCCATGTAGGCGGTAAATGTGTTTCAGGAACAGTTTGGATAACTGACGGGCTGAAGGCAGTCCACTACAAGGAATGAAGTGTGCCTGTTTGGAGAATAAGTCTATTACAGTCCAGATCACTGTATTTCCACTGCTCCTCGGTAGGTCTACTATGAAGTCCATTGCAATCTCCTCCCATGGTCTTGTTGGCTCAGCTACTGGTTGCAACAATCCAGGCGGGCACCCTGGTCTTGTTTTCATCGTGGCACAAGTGATGCAGCTCTTTACATAACTGTCTACGTCCTTTCTCATGTGTGGCCACCAGAACTGCCTTCGTACTAGGTGCAGAGTCTTTAGGAACCCAAAGTGTCCTGCTGGTTTAACGTCGTGGCTCCTCTTGAGAATCAGGATGCGTAAACTCTGTGGGACATAGAGCTTTGTCCCCCTCCATGCTAGTTCCTCTCTTTTTGTCAAGAGATGTTGATTGTCCCGATACCAGGGGTCTGTCAGCGTTTCATTTTTTAATTTTGCAGTTAAGTCACTAGCAAGTTGGCCTTGCTGGTCACGTTGTTGCCGTCTGGTGATCACTTGGGCCGCAGCTTGGGTGGAGGGGATGATGGCATTCACTACGTGCTCTCACTCACTGTTGTATTGAGGCATTCGGGAGAGGGCGTCAGCCAGGAAATTTCTCCCTCCTGGGATGTGCTTAAGCTCGAAATTGAAACGATTGAAGTATTGTGCCCACCGCACTTGCCTGGGCGACAGTTTTCATGGGGTTTTTAGGGCCTCTAGGTTTTTATGATCAGTCCAGACTTCAAATGGTTTTTGGCCTCCCTCTAGTAGGTGCCGCCAGGTCAACAACGCCCATCTTACTGCAAATGCTTCCTTCTCCCACGCCGCACATCGCCTCTCCGTATCAGTGAGTTTGCGGGAGGTGTAGGCGCAGGGTTGTAGATCACCTTGGTTGTTCTTTTGGAGTAACACGGCTCCCACTGCCACATCACTTGCGTCTGCTTGGATAACAAAAGGCTGTTCCGGATCCGGGTGTTTTAAGACAGGTTCTTTCGCGAACAGTCCTTTTAGTGTCTCAAACGCCTGTTGGCAGGTCAGGTCCCACTGTAAGGGTTGTCCCGAGTGAGGTTTCATCGCTGGGCTTCCTGTCTTTAACAGGCCCATCAAAGGTTTGGCAATCTTCGCGAATGAGGGGATGAATTGTCTGTAGAAATTCGCAAAGCCTAGAAAACGTTGCAGTTGTCTGCGGGTGCGAGGGGGTTGCCATTGTAGAACTGTTTGGACCTTGGCTGGGTCCATCTCTATCCCCTCGTTTGATACTCGGTAGCCCAGGTAGTCTAGCCATGATTGGTGGAAATCGCATTTTGACAGTTTGACATATAGGTTTGCCCATAGCAGTTTTTCCAGTACTTGATGGACGAGGGGTATATGTTCGTCTATGGTCTCCGTGTAGATAAGGATATCGTCCAGGTAGACGAGGACCCCTTTGTAAAGGTGTTCACGTAAGACTTCATTTATTAACTGCATGAATACTGCCGGGGCTCCTTGCAAACCAAAGGGCATTACTTTAAACTGGAAACTACCCAGGGGGCAGTTGAACGCTGTTTTCCATTCATCTCCTGCCTTTATGCGTACCCGGTAATAAGCTTCTCGAAGGTCTAGTTTGGTGAAAATCTTCCCTTTAGCTAGGTGGGCTAGCATGTCTTTCATGAGGGGGAGGGGGTACAAGTTTTGCACGCATACAGCATTGATACTTCGAAAGTCGACCACCAATCTCATGAAGCCGTCCTTTTTCTCTTTAAACATATCCGGCGCCGCTACCCTTGGTTTTACTGGCTCAATAAATCCCCTTTGTAAGTTTTTGTCTATGTAGTCCCGCATTTCCTGCATTTCTCGGGGCGTCATGGCATACATTTTTGGTTTGGGTAGTTTCGCTCCCGGGATAATCTCGATGGCACAATCGGTCTCGCGGTGGGGGGGCAGAATGTCACAGTCGGTCTCGCTGAATACTTCAGCAAGGTCTTGGTACTCCCCTGGGATCTGATCTGCATTACAAGCGGTGGTGGGTGCGGCTGCCAATTGCTTTACTGTACCTTCTGGGAGGGACCCTTGTGTTGGTGGTGTTTTGTCTTGTGGTGGAGGGCTGCTTTGGGGTCTCAGCGTGGGAGGGAATTCTTCTGGTCAGGGCGGCAGGGGTTGGGGGCCCTTTGCTATTCTCAATCTGCGGGTCCCCTCTTGCCACCAAATGATTGGGCCCCATTTGTCCAGCCACGAGAGTCCCAATATGACTGGTTCTGTCATCGTGGGGGCTATTATGAAGCGGATCGTCTCCCAGTGATCTGCTAGTTCTAGTCTCACGGGTTCGGTCAAGTGTGTGGCGTACGCTCGCCCCACTAGGGACCCATCAACTTGCTCAAAACGAATTGGTTGTTTGAGCTGTTTAGCTCGGATTCCCAATTTCAGAACTGTGGGTAGGTTGATTAGGCACCGTGTGCTACCAGAGTCTATTAGGGCTTGGAAAGTCTCTTGGGCCCCTGTTTTGGGGGCTGTTAGGCGTATGGGGAAAAGAAAAGGATGGACAGGTCCACTCACCATCGGGTCGTCTTCGCCTTCGTCCTCTGTGTCGTAGAGTTCAGGAAACTGATCTCCCTCATCTGGGGTTCCTCTGGTTTCGGTCAGGTGAGCGAAAAACTCCGGGATTTGGGGGTTTTCTCGCGGTACGTGGGTGGCGCACTTGGGCCCTCGTTCCAGTCGTGCTTTGGGCGGTGGAGCTGGTCCCGGTCTAGGCATTCCACATCTTGCTGCTATGTGGCCGCTCCCCCCACATCGGTAGCATTTCAGTAAGCTCCGTGGGGCAGTTGGTCTATGGGAGGGCTGTGATGTTGGGGTTTCCCGTCTGTTGAGTGGCCCTTGGTCTGGTTGACCTCTCTCCTTTCCCTCTGGTGGTTTCGGCGTGTCGCTCACCCGCAACCCTCTGTCGACCTTTATCGCTACCCGGAACCATTCAGAGAGTCGGTTTGGGATGTCACGATAAGCAGTCACTTGGGAAATTCTCTTATCTAGGCTTGTTCTAAAAAAGTACACCAGCAATCGCTCAGGTAGGGGAGGCAGTGTCCCAACAACTCTCCTGAATTCACGGATATGCTCTTTGATGGGCTTCCCCTTCTGCATTAGGTTTCTGAGCTCGTCTTCCACATAGGGGTCGTCCTCTTCCTCCTCATAATGGGCTCTCAATAGTTGCAGGAACCCATCCGCATCTTGCAGCTGGGGGCCCCCTGTTTTTATAGAGGGATGCTGACCACCTCTTTGCTTCTCCCTCCAGCCCTTCCGAAATGGCATTCACTAGGGCTCTGGGGAAAGGGTAAAGGTGTCCAAAACGCTCTATGTATATCTCAGCTGAATTGAGGAATTGGGCGAGGTTGTCTGGGTCACCGTCGAACTTCCCTCTGAATTGGGGTGGCTCCTCCCTCTCTGCCCTCTCCTCTCTGTGCTGAGCTATGTAGGGCCGGTCTCGGTGTTGATAGTCCACTGCCTCGCCTCTCATCCTGGGGTATGGAGGTGCTGCCTCATCTAGGCTTTGCTGCTTTCTGGGAGGGGGGGGACCCATGGATGCATCGTTGGGCTCCTTCTCCTCCTGCTATGAAGGGGGGAAGGGCTGCGCCTTGGCCTACGTCCTCTTGGGTCAACAGCCCAGACTGGTTCTCTCTTTTCTTTGGGTCTGCAGGATGGTTCCTCCCCCTGAAGGGTCAAATTTCTCTTTCAACTCATCTATGGGGCTTTTGAGTGGCTTCCTTAGAATTTCTTGGCGCTTACTTTGTTTTCTGGCTTGTTCCCACTCCCATAGCCAGGAGGCTCTGCCCAATTCACTTAGGGGTTTTCCCTTGTCTCCCATGTTAGGAAAGGGAAACTCCGCCTCTGAAGCTTTTGGCACAGTCCCCGGGTACTTATCTGATTCAGGCTTCTCTGTTTGAAGTTTTTCCGAGAAGGAAGGCGGGGAGAGTTGAGCCTTCGTAGTTTCCAAACTGGCTGGAGTCACGACTGCTTCTCCTCCACTCGTTGCTTGAAGCAGGCTTTCCTCCGAGAGCTTCGCTTCAGCCATAGTGTTGGGGGATAACCTCCAATCTGACCATACGTCTGGGAGGGAACGGGATGATTTAAACTCAGCCAGCCTGGCTTTGAGGGAGTTTGGCTGTCTGTCAGGTTTCGGTGCTATCTTAAATAAGCTTCATTTTCAAGCGCAAAATCTCTAATGAATCATTTTTATTTAAGAACAGAAATAAAACCGACATTCCTAACTCAAATTGCAGCCAAACTGGCTCCTCCTTCCAACCCCCTCCTCTTCCACTCTCCAACCCAATGTCCCATTGGCCATCATGCAGATCCATCTCTACGTCCCGGCACTCTCTTTTCACAGGAATGTAGCCCCCACCCTCGTCCCCCAGGAAACCCTATCTGTTGCATACAGAAAACTAGGTAAAAGTTCATCTCAGCAATAAATCAACGCTTCTGGTCTTTGCTTCATCTCGTTCATGTCAGAACTGGAAGAGAGCCTAATTTGGAACGCTGACACATACATACATACATACATATATATATATATATATATATATATATATATATATATATATATATATATATATATATATATATATATATATATAAATTAAGTGATTAAATCTAGCCATTTTGGAAATGGGGAACAGAGAGTAATAGCAATGTTCTGTACTCTGAAAGCAATGCCGATTGTTTGCTTGGTGGACTTTTAATTCTGAGGATCCTTCTTCAGTGGTAGCTATTATGAGAAGTACATGATACTTGTTCATGTGTGTCATGCACTATCATATGCAGTATCATTCCTATAGCTAGATGCACTCAAGGCTAAAACATAGCTGTGTACATCTGGCAAAAAATATATTTAATAGGTATGGGCTTGAAAGATAGTCTTCTAAACCATACTTTCTATACTGTGGAGTTATCCCCTTGGGTAAGTTGCACTGAGAATTTATAGTTACTCTTTTGATAAAAATTATTTACCATTTAAGCAGGCATGACACTCAGTATTGATTCCTTTCTTGATTAATATTTCATTGGATGCTGATGCTATTTTCATTTTTTTTAAAAATTTTAATAGAAATCCACCTCAGCATGGCCCATGATATAAAGTTGTAATGGTACTTCCTCCCTCCCTCCCTCTCTTCCTCCTCCACCTCCCCTCCTCCTCTTCCATTTTAATTTTTGAGAAATAAACATTTTTAAATAAAATTAGCACTCAAGAGATGGAAAGCCAAAAAATGGATTTTATTAGTCAATTCCAAAAGAAAAGTTCCAGTTTTACTATTAAGTCAGCAGTGTTTTTAATCCTCTCAAGAAACCACTTTTTCCCCCTGAGTTAATTGAAGCACTTGTGGCTTTTGAAGAAAAACAATTGCCTTCACGTAGGGACACTATAATTTACAAATACTCCCCAGAGAGAATTGAACCTTGACATGCCTTCAGATAGTGCTGGCCTTTTATGTCACAAGCTATACACATCTGATTGATGCCACCCAGCCAATCCACATCTTTCAGCATAGCTTCTACAATGAGTAACCTTCAGGTGTCACCCAAACAACAAAACAACCAAAAAGAAAAAGAAAAAGAAAAAAAACCACTACAAATGTACCAGCAGACTAAGTAATACAACTTCTGCAAAACTTGCTGTTTAAAAATAACAGGAGCCATAGCACATAGGAATGAGATGTATTGCAGTGTTGCATTTATCAAGAGCCCATAAAACTAATCTACAACCATTAACATTACATTAAAAGCTGAGGGAGAGGTTGGGAAGTGAGGAATGAGTCAAACATTTTGGTCCCTTATCTTTTCCAAGCAGGAAAGTAATTTTAGAAGGTTCCAATAAAACATTTGAAATTCTCATTAATTTAGCATTCTTCAGTTTATTAAGCATTAGAAAAAAACAATTAACCACAGCAGAAAGGGGAAAAAGGAAAGCAAATGAAATATATACTAGCTGACTAGCTTCTGACAAGCCTCAGTGCAAGGTTTCCATGGGAACCAAACTAGGCCATCCATTTCAAAACAGGCAAATAAGTAACCTGATTCTGCAAGAACTCCAGCAAAGATGCATGCCTCAAAATGAAAAACTTCCTTAGCTTCTAGAATATTCTATAGCTTGTTAATACCCACAGAAGAAAGGACTGATGTATAAGAGGTAGTAACTTTTTATTGGAACCAAAATATCTTTATTTTTTATGATTTAATTCTATGCTGATAGGACTAAAAGGATCTTAAAATCCAGATGGTATTTAGTCAATTGTTCACAAACTCCCTTTACCGTGGGTAGGTATTCTATAAACTTTCTCTCTTTTGAGTAGGATGCTTATTTTCTTCTGTTTCAAAATGATTTGTTAATGGATTTTTAATAAGTTTTTCTTTGTCCAACCCATTTTTCACCCACAGTCTGACCAACTTGGCAGGCTACTTAGAAGTCAAAGTGTTGTGCATTCTTGCACTGCAGAATATGAAAAGTCTGAGAATATACTGTGTATGCGGAAGGAAGGAAAGAAGGAAGGAAGGAAGGAAGGAAGGAAGGAAGGAAGGAAGGAAGGAAGGAAGGAAGGGAAGTATACCCCAAAAGGACAGTGCTAGAAACCTCATAGCACCAGAAACCTCAGAAAACAGTGCCAAGAAACTCAAGCCAGCCCTTCCCCCTTTAAGAAAACCAAGAAGCACCAGCTGAAAGAAAAACATAAAGCAGCCCTGCTAACAGAACTGACAATAGAAACACTTAAGTAGAGCCATTAAGATAAGGGGAATCAGGCTAAAAATAAACTCTCCAAGGTAAACCGAAACTCCCTTCTTCCTCCCCCTGACAAAATTAACTCTTAGGACAAGAATAACAAAAGACCTGAAACCAAGATTAACTCAGGAAAACAGGAAAACAAAACCCAGGGCAATCAGAAACACATCAAAACCATCAAGCTGCAGGAGCTTCAAAGGAATCCCAATCTGCTTGCAAGCAGGAACATTTGAGCTGTGTCCCTACTTTTCTTGCCTTCCTGAATTAAAGGATCCCTTTTCTGGCAGCTGGCTTTCATGTCTATTTCTTCTCAGCATCGGTGACTGCTTTCCAGCTGGGAAATGAACACAGGGAAAGTTCTTCGGAAGGAAGGAAGGAAGGAAGGAAGGAAGGAAGGAAGGAAGGAAGGAAGGAAGGAAGGAAGGCATAGGATTTCTTCAATAATTGGCTGCCACAAGGATGTGATTAGTTGTGAAGTTAATGCTGTGTGTGACACTTTGTCCAATGTATTACTGTATTACTAATAAATGTTGCTATAGGGGAAAAAAAGAATGTGACTAGTTAAAGTCAGCTAATTACTAGAATGACACCTGCCATTCTTCTTTTCTCCTTGGACAGGATCAGTGGTGGGATTCAGCCAGTTTGCACCACTTTGGGAGAACCAGTTGTTAACTTTCTGAGCAGTTTGGAAAACTGATTGTTGGAAGAAATCATTAAGGAAGAGAACCGGTTGTTAAATGACTTGAATCCCACCACTGGACAGGATCTTCTGTTTTATCATCTTCTGTTTTATCATTGATACCTCTTTCCTCTTTTTAAGATGGATGGGCACATTTCCAAGCAGCTATTCAGCTATTCCTCATTGGGGAACTTATTTAGAGATCAGATGGTGATACACGAAAATAAACACTAAAATAAAAATAAAAATACATATATCCAGAAAAAAATGCTAGACATTCTAAAACAGGGGTGTCAAACTAAGTCTCCCCAAAATCCTGTCCACATCATCAGGAGTCACAGAGTCAAACTCTTCCCAGATAACGTTCTCAAGACTATTCCTCGTCACCCTGCCCAAATCTACCCAGTCAGAGTCCAAATCCCCCTGGATCTGAGCGATTTTGTCAAACAGGTATTGTCCGAAATCCTCGGCCCTGCTCATGTCATCATGGCAGCATCATGTGAGATATTGGGACTTTTTCCCCCTTTGCTAAGCCAGGCGTGGGTATGGTCAGCACGTGATACATCCAACCTGCAAGCCATGAGTTTGACAGTCATGTTCTAAAATAATGAAATATATATAGGACTCACCTTTTACTCTATCAAAGGCATAGGGGAAGGATCAAATTTTAGGTTTCTTTGAAACAGAGCCAGGGGGGCAAGTGCTAGTGGGGAGGAGACATGCTTCTTAAGTAACATCAGATCTTCAGTCCACCATGACACAGCAAATCAACTCATGTTTAAAACAAAATCTAACTTCCCAGATTGCACATGGTTGCTTAGCAATATGCATGTAAAGCAGGTAATTAGTTCTATATTGTGGATAATGCCTACAAAGATACCTTATTCTTGGAGAGATTCCCTGCTGGCACTATTTCAAAAACTACTCTAGGCATCAATTTGATTGCTCTCTATCTACTCTGGTCTATAAAGGAAAGAACAGTTTGCAAAGGAATGTGAAAGCTATTGACAGTTAAAATAGACAGTAAACAAAATCTCAGCCTTGGGAAAGAAGGAAATGTTAAGAAGGGATTCAAAATAGCCCCCTCTGATTCAGGACAAAAGAGGACAAAGAAAAACTGTCAAGCTTTCAATATTCAGTTATTACAAAATTATCTAAAATAGTGTTTCTCAAGTGTTAAGAATAACTTTAAGATTTCCAGAATTCAATTCCTAGCATGCTTGCAAAACATCTTGGGAGGTTGGAAAAGCTGGTGAGAGGATTATGCATGTCATCTGTTACTTGTGTATGTTTGCAGAGCTGTGGAGAACCGACACAAATCCTATGCTATAAACTTATTTTTTTCACAATGACTGAGAATGTAAAGAATGTATTGACATTGCAATTGTAAGCTGTTACTTAGCTGTAATGTTGATCGAGACGAGTGCCCTACAATGTTTGTTTTATTTCTGTATGATCCTATCCAGTGGCGGGATTCAGCCACTTCGGGAGAACCGGTTGTTAACTTTCTGAGCAGTTTGGAAAACTGGTTGTTGGAAGAAATCATTAGGGCAGAGAACCGGTTGTTAAATTACTTGAATCCCACCACTCATCCTATCTTTCCCCATATTTTGCAGAGCTATAGCTTTCAGAAGGTCAAACAAGCATAAACAAAAGTGTGGGATGTTGGGAATTGTAGCTCAGCATTCTCAAAGCCATACATTCCTGGTCTCTGGAGAAGACATGGCATTAATTCATCTCAGCACCAGCAAAAAATAGGAAAATTAAATAGCATGGATAAACAAAATGGATAAATAACATTATTAATGGTACGTTGCCATATCTATTCCTCTTAGGCCTTTTTGCCTTGCCTCTATTTATATCAGAATAAATGAATCAGTGGAAACTGCAATTATCATTAACATTATCTTGAAAAAAATGGTGCTGAACTTGCAGTTAAAATCATTACTTGAAATTGATTTTGCTATATTAAAAAGGCACTATAATTACATTTTTTTAAAAAAAGCTGAAACACTCTTCATATTAATAACCCTGATTAGAATAGATTTGCAAAACACTTTAACTACATAGATTAATACCAAAAATCACTACAACGGATACTTAAGAAAACAGTTTCCAGATTTACTATCTTTGCCATGCTCTAACATAATTTTTAAAAAAGGAGATCAGAGACAGACTGTGTATAAAGGAATAGAGTATAAGTTATTTCAGGCCAAAGCCTTGATCATGCCTCCACTGCCAGGCTAACATAAATTATATAGAGCCATAGAACTTTAGTATCTACAATGATGCTACAATAATGTGACAAAGCACACAACAAATATACTTGTGTCAGGTATTTGGACAGTGCATAAAGATGTGTTGTTGTTGTTTTTTTGTTTTGACTGCATGTGTGTTATCTTTTGGGGGAATAACTTCAGTTTGCTGCAAATAGAATATTCCATTCTAGAATTATAATTCATTTCTCTACTTAGCTCTCACAGTTATTATGGCCTTTAAAGATCCACCAAAATAACGGAATAATAGATTAACAAGGTTGGAAGGGACCTTAGAGGTCTTCTGGTCCAACTCCCTGCTCAATAAATCTGCTGTCCCACTGCTCAAAAAACCCTGTACCATTTCAGATAATTGATTGTCCAATTTCTTAAAATCTTCCAGTGGTGGAACATTCACAACTTCTGGAGGCAAGTTGTTTCACTGATTAATTGTTCTGTCAGGACATTTCTCCTTAGTTCTAGGTTGCTTCTCTCCTTTATTAGTTTCCACCCATTGCTTCTTGTCCTGCCTTCAGGTGCTTTGGAGAATAAACTGACTCCCTCTTCTTTGTGGTAGCCCTGTATCAAATGTGACAACCCCTCTTTCAAATATATAGTGTTCTTTGGTTGCTTTAGGTATTGAGCAGGGGGTTGGAGTAGAAGACCTCCAAGGTCCTTTCCAACTCTGTTATTGTGTTATTCTGTTGCTGCTGCTGCTGCTGCTGCTGCTGTTGTTGTTGTTGTTGTTGTTGTTGTTGTTATTATTATTATTATTATTATTATTATTAACATTTATTTGTTGTCCATCTCACGATTTGAGTTAAGAAGATACAACAGGAAACAAAAGAGACTCTTCCTGAGTTTCTCCTTACCTTAAATGGACATTTTTCCTGAAACCATATGACTCTCATGAAAACCCAGGAAAAAATATAAGTTCCTTAAGGCTCCATTAATAGATGCAGTAATCATGCTGACACCCTGCTCCAAAATATCTTTACCTTCCTGGATCCAAATACTTGCATAGCACACTATATCTTTCTATGAGGAACAACTGGATTCATGGAAGTTTCCACACAATACAACCCACGTAATGATTAGACTGTAATTCTATTGATTATTAAAGTTCTCCTAATCCAGATATGTGTAGATATAGAAAAGAAAATGCCGCTGGGGTGGGAAAATATGTTTAGGTATGGATGAGAATACCATTGATTTGTTGTTTGAAAGAAAAACCTAAAACTTCTTTAAACTTGAAATGTTCTTCCAATATGTGATAAAAGACCTTCAGATGTTTTTTTAAAACATGACTAAGGGAGAAAGCCAAACTGACAGATGCTATTAACAAATGCAGCCATGTTTACAGAAGTAGATTAGTCATGCCACAAGGACTGTGCAAATGTTTCTTCAAACCTTTTTGAATTCAGAATATCCTGACTCAAGCCTGAAAGTGTTCCAAAATTAATGAGACAACCCATTTCATAGTGAGGACAGCTTTTTCAGCTTTCAATGAGGGCTTTTTGAGCTTAAAATGGAACATTTTGATTGTAAAATCTTACACATTTTTTACTTGACACTGACATGCTTCTCTATTTTAGTAACTGCATGGTGTATAGACACAGTATGATTCTCTCTGCCCAATTACTTTACCTACTCTAAATCTAAATTCTAGTAGAAGAGATGGATTGCTTCAGGTATTTGGATTCCAAGCAGCATCTTGAATTCAACCCAGAAAAGAATATAGATCTTTCAATGGTGTATAATAACAATACCTATTTTTATCAGCATTCTGACATCTACAGTAGCCATTTTTCAGGAGCAGAACCATATAATCACTTTACAAAAGTTCCAGTAAGTAGATATTAGCGAATGGCTCACTTAGACTTGCCAGTGGCAATGTGGCCTGATGAGCTTCCAATACTTTAGCTGTATTGAGGAATGCTTCTTGGATATAATCAGCTCCTCGCGATTCCATACAGAAAAGGCTTTTAAACTAAGAACAAATCAAACGTTCCTGGGTAGCTGGGAGCCATTATAATCCAACCAATTTTTTACTTTGATCCAGCACATCTACAGCCTGTTTCAAGTGATAAGAAGAATTAGTGCTGCATTTCATAAGCATATTGACTGCATCTCATTCCTCAGTCCTATGAAGCTGTCTTTCAAAAATATCACGTAGCTGATAAAAAAAATAAATAATAAGAGACAGAATAGAACTTTGTGGAATTCATTGTAAACTTTTCCAATATATATTTTTTGTAAACTGCCTTTTTATTTTGTAATCACAAGAAAGAATCCATCCATCCAAGGTTGGTAAAAGGAGGACCAAGTTTGTTGGAGGGGTGGAGGGAAATGCAAATAATGCCTACATTGTAAAGTGCCCAGAGAGTGCTGTAAAGCACTATGGAATGGTTTATAAGCCTATATGCTATTGCTATGTGTCAACTGTCTTGCTGACCAATCCAGAAAAAGAAACTCCTGGGACATTATTTTACCAGGACTATAAAACTTTACTGGAAAAAACACAATGGAAGAGAAGAAGCAAAACAAACTCTGGCTTTCCTATGCAAAACAAGCATACTTAATTCCTCCTTTCCCTATGGGCCATCCACAGTCCAATACGTCCACCAATCACTTCTGTTCATTTTGTTATGGGAAACAGCCAGCCACACTGGGACATCTGCTCAGTGTGTCCTTGAAAATGCCAGCAATGCCTCATGGAAACCGATGGTTGCTTGGATACCATTCCCCCCTCCTTGCATTCCATGCCACCCAAACACACCCCTGTCACTGTCAAGTTTCAAGTGAAGCAAAAATGTAGGTGAAAGTGCGAGTCAGTCTTGACACTATGCCTGTGATCTGGATTTTGCACATTATATCATCCTACTTGAGGAAGACAAGATGAAGTTAGAATAAGTTTAGTTTAGTTTAGTTTAGTTTATTTGATTTGTATACCGCCCTACTCCCGAAGGACTCAGGACGGTGAACAGCCAGACAATAAAATACATAAATACAAAAAATTTAAAAACCAGTTAAAATCAAATTAAATCATTTTGGCCCAGACAAATTAAAACACCCCAAAAATTTAAAAACAGATTAAAATTTACATATTAAAAGAGGGAGGAGATTAGGCCAAGCCTGCTTGATGGAATAAAAAAGTCTTCACAGCGCGGCGGAAGGTGAGCAGATCCGGGATCCTCCGTATCTCTGTGGGGAGCTCATTCCAGACGGTAGGTGCCCCCACAGAGAAGGCTCTCCCCCTAGGGGTCGCCAGCCGACATTGTTGGGCTGACGGCACCTGGAGGAGTCCCTCTCTATGAGAGCGTACTGGCCGGTGGGAGGCTATTGGTGGTAGTAGGCGGTCCCGTAGATAACCAGGTCCTAAGCCATGGAGTGCTTTAAAGGTGGTAACCAAAACCTTGAAGTGCACCCGGAAGACCACTGGGAGCAAGTGCAGCTCGCGCAGGAGAGATGTCACATGGAAGCGCCATGATGCTCCCATTACCACCCGCGCGGCCGCACTCTGTGCCAGTTGGAGCCTCCGGGTGCTCCTCAAGGGGAGCCCCATGTAGAGAGCATTACAATAGTCCAGGCAGGAGGTGACGAGGGCATGAGTGACCGTGCGTAACGAGTCCTGATCCATAAAGTGACGCAACTGGCGAATCAGGCGAACCTGATAAAAAATCCTCCCGGTCACAGCCGTCAAGTGCTCTTCTAAAGACAGCCGTGAATCCAGGAGGATGCCCAAGTTGCGAGCCCTCTCCGTGGGGGCCAGTGATTCGCCCCTAATAGTCAGAGATGGCGTCAACTGACTATATATGGACGTCAGAAACCACAGCCACTCGGTCTTGGATGGGTTGAGCCTGAGCCTGTTCCTCCCCATCCAGATCCGTACGGCCTCCAGGCACCGGGACATCACTTCAAGGGCATCGTTGGGGTGATCCGGGGTGGAGATGTACAGCTGAGTGTTGTCAGCATACTGATGGTACTCCACCCCGAAACCACGGATGATCTCGCCCAGTGGCTTCACATAAATGTTGAACAGGAGAGGTGAGAGGACCGACCCTTGCGGCACCCCACATATGAGGGGACTTGGGGTCGACTTCTGTCCCCCTGTCAACACAGACTGTGACCAGTCAGAGAGAAAGGAGGAGAACCACCGCAACACAGTGCTTCCCACCCCTAACTCTTCCAACCGGTGCAGTATGATACCATGGTCGATGGTATCAAAAGCCGCTGAGAGATCTAACAGGACCAGGACAGAGGAGCACCCCCTGTCCCGAGCCCTCTAGAGATCATCAACCAACGCGACCAATGCCGTTTCCGTGCTGTACCCGGGCCTGAAGCCCGACTGGAATGGATCTAGATACGTCGTTTCATCCAGGTGCTGGGGGAGCTGTTTCGCGACCACACTCTCAACAACCTTCGCCACAAAGCGAAGGTTGGAGACCGGACGATAATTTACCAACATTGCCGGGTCCAGGGAAGGCTTCTTGAGGAGAGGCCTCATCACTGCCTCTTTCAAGGTGGCAGGAAAGACACCCTCACCCAACGAAGCATTTATAATCCCCTGGAACCAGCCTCGTGTCACCTCCCAAGAAGCCAGCACTAACCAGGAGGGACACGGGTCCAATAAACAAGTGGTCGTGTTCAGTCTACCCAGAATCCTGTCCACGTCCTCAGGGGTCACAGGATCAAACTCATCCCAGATAACATTCTCAAGACCTGCCCCAGTCCCTCCCCCTGAGACTACCCAGTCGGAGTCTAGATCTTCCTGAATCTGAGTGATTTTGTCATACAGATATTGAACAAAATCCTCGGCTCTACCCTCCAAGGGGTCCTCCCGCGCTTCCTGGTGGAGCAGGGAGCAGGTCACCCTAAACAGGGCGGCCGGGCGATTATCTGATGATGCAATAAGAGCAGCAAAATAGCTACATTTCGCTGCTTTTATCGCCACTAGGTAATTCCTAATATGAGATCTTACCAGTGTCCGGTCAGATTCAGAACGGCTGGCCCTCCAACTACTCTCTAGGTGTCTTTTCTGGTGCTTCAACTCCCTCAACTCCTCGGTAAACCAACGAGCTAAATGATTTTGGCGCCGGGTCAGAGGCACGACCCGTTCCAGAGCTCCAGCAGCCGCCCTATCCCAGGCGGCCACTAGGTCTCCAGTCGGGGCATGTGCCAGAGCCTCAGGGAATGGCCCAAGCTCCATCTGGAACCTGTCAGGTTCCATCAGGCGCCTGGGGCGGAACCATCTTACCGGCTCCACCTCCCTGCGGCGGGGTGTAGCGGTTCGAAGGTCGAGATGAAGGAGAGAGTGATCAGACCATGACAAGGGCTCGGTGACTATATCCCCTCTCTTGAGATCACTCAACCACTGTCCAGAGACAAGAACCAGATCCAGCGTGTTTCCCCCCGTGTGGGTAGGGCCATGAATTAACTGGGTCAGGTCCATAGCTGTCATGGAAGCCATGAACTCCTGAGCCACCTCAGACGCCTCGCCCACGGATGGTAGGTTGAAATCCTCCATGACCATAAGCCTGGGGGTATCAACCGCCACCGCGGCGATGACGTTGAGTAGTTCGGGCATAAATTTTCATCCTCATTACCTTAAAATATTTCTATCTTAATATAACATTTTCAAATAAATTTTCATCCTCATTACCTTAAAATATTTCTATCTTAATATAACATTTTCAAATAAAAGCTATTTGATACTTCCTAGTTTGATATTTGTTCTGAACATAATCTATCCACTTCTTCCATTCCCATTCATAAGTCTCTTGTGAACAATCTTTTAGATATGCTGAAATCTTCGCCATCTCTGCAAAACTGGCCATCTTCAAAGTCCATTCCTCGATCGTGGGCAAAACTTCATTCTTCCAGTATTTACCTATCAATAGTCTCACAGCTGTTATCATATACAATATCAACTTTGTTTCACCCGAAGTAAAACCCTTAACTATACCCAATAAAAACAATTGTGGAGAAAATTGAATTTTTTTCTTCAAAACATTCTGCATGACCCACCAAATTTTTATCCAAAAAGCCTTAACTTTCCTACAGGTCCACCAAACATGATAATATGTAGCATCTAAACAATCACATCTCCAACATTTTGGCTGAACATTAGGGTACATACATGACAAGTTTTTGGGGTCTAAATGCCATCTATAAAACATTTTATAGAAATTTTCCCTCAGATTCTGCGACTGCGTAAATTTAACATTCTGAACCCAAATTTTTTCCCATGTTTCCAACATCACTGGCTCCTCAAAATTTTGTGCCCACTTAATCATACAATCTTTAACCAATTCAGTTTCTGAATCCCTTTCTAACAAAACATTAAAAAGCCTTTTAATATGCATTGGACCTTTCTCTTTTATATGTCTAACCAATTCTTCCTCATGCAACATAATACCAATTTTTTGGTCCTCTTTCCATCTCAATTGTAGTTGATTATATTGTAACCAAGTTAAGTTAATCCCTTCGTCCAACAGTGTCTGTAGTGTCTTCAACTTCCATCTGCCCGTATCTGTAAAAAGAACCTCTTTGTATAACCCCCCCCCCCCGAGTGACATATTTGTATTCCACATAATGTGACCAAGATCCAGCCATAGCGGTATTTTATAATCCCATTTGAATCGGTGCTTCTTCCAAACTCTCATCAAAGAATCTCTAAGTATATGGCTTTTAAATACTTTATCCACTTTGTTGTCATAAAATAAGTAAGCATGCCATCCAAATTCAAGATCAAAACTTTCTATATTCATTATTCCAGTCTTTTTCCTTCCAAACCAATCACTTGCTAGAGTCAAAGCTGCTGCTTCATAATATAACTGTAGGTTTGGAAGTTTAAGGCCTCCCCTTTCTGGAACATCTTGCATAATTTTCAATTTTACTCTTGGTTTTTTCTCGTTCCAGACAAACTTATTCACTCCAGTTTGCCACACTTTTAGTTGTTTATCACTTTTAAGCACCGGAATCATTTGAAACAAAAAAAGAAATCTTGGCAAAATGTTCATCTTAACTGCTGCTATTCTTCCAAGTAAAGACAGCTGCAGTTTTTTCCAAGTCTCCATATCTTTCTGCACCTCTTGCCACAACACCTCATAATTATTTTGAAACAATTTGATATTTGATTCTGCAACCTGAACTCCTAGATATTTTACCTTTGGTACAATCTCAAAACCTGCCCTCCTTTCAAGCTCGTGTTTATGATCTTGTGTCATATTTTTAACTATCATCTTAGTTTTTTTCTGGTTCAGTCTAAAACCTGAAACTTTACCATAATCTTGTATAATGTCCTTCATCTGGATTATTGATTCCATTGACTGTGTTAGGGTAACAATCAAATCATCTGCAAATGCCTTTATTCTGTAATCCTCTTGCCTTATCATTATACCTTTCAAGATATTAGAGTCCCGTATTGTGTTTAACAAGACTTCTAGTGTTAAAATAAACAACAGTGGGGACAACGGACATCCCTGTCTTGTTCCTTTTTCAATTTTAAACTCTGTTGTCAAACTTCCATTAATAATAATCTGTGCCTTTTGCTCTTGGTAAATTGCTGAAACCGCCTGTATAAATTGGTCCCCAAAGTCTATCTTTTTTAAAGTCTTAGTAGAAAATTCCAATCCACTCTATCAAAGGCCTTCTCTGCATCCAAGAAGACCAGCACTGCAGGGATCTGTTTATTCTTCTCAAGATATTCGAGTAAATCTATTACTTGCCTTACATTGTCCTTCATGTATCTACCCTCGATAAATCCCGCTTGATCTTCATGAATCACCTTTTGAATTACTGGCATCAACCTGTTGGCTAGTACTTTTGTGTAAATTTTATAATCAGTATTCAGAAGAGATATTGGTCTATAATCCTCCAGTTTTTTAGGACCTGCTTGCTCTTTTGGTATCAAAGAAATATAAGCTGTTGTCCATGATGGGGGTATTTTACCCCCTTGTTGAATATTACAAAATAAATCTCTAAGTTGTTCCACCATTTCTGCTTGCAAAGTTTTATAATACACTGCAGTCAAACCATCCATTCCAGGAGCTTTAGCTGTTTTTAATTGTTTAATTGCTGCCATTATCTCCTCTTCTGTTATAGGATAATTCATTCTTTCCTTTTGTTGATCAGTAATTTTTGTAACTCTTTTATTATCTAAGTATTTTTCTATAAGTCCATTCTGCACATCATCTTTAGCATATAGTTTAGTATAATAGTCCACAAAAGCTTCTTTAATTAATTTTTGTTGAAAAATTTCTTTCCCTCCAATACCAATACTATCAATAGTCCGTATACTCTGCTTTTTCCTTAATGTATAGGCCAACCATCTGCCCGGTTTATTGGCATTACAAAATGTATTATGCTTCGCATATTGTAAATTTGTTGCAACTTGTTCCGCCATAAGCATTTGGAATTGGTCTTTCAAAAGTTTTATAACACCACGTATTCTTTCATCTGTTGGGTTTTTAATAAGTAGCTGTTCTTTGTTCTTTATTTCTACTTCCAGTTCAGATCTTTTCTTTTGTCGAATCAGTCTATGTTTAGAGTTCATATAAATAAGCACCCCTCTCATATAAGCTTTGCTCGCATCCCATACAATTTCAATTGGGGTACCTTTATTCAAGTTTATTTCAAAAAATTCTTTCAAATGCTTTTTAAGTTCTATTATATTTTTTTCATATCTGAACAAGTTTTCATTTATTCTCCAAGAGCGTCGCTCAGTCTTGCCCATCTCAATTTCTATTCATACTGGGCTATGGTCGGTCAAAGTTCTTGGAAAAATCTTTGTTCTTTTTGTCTTCACAAGTAAATCATCTGACAACAAAATAAAGTCAATCCTAGAGAAGGATCTATGTCTATCGGAAAAGAAAGTATAGTCCAGTTCTTTTGGATTATGTATTCTCCAAATATCTTTTAATTCCAAGTCTTCTTTCATGTCAAAAAAAGTCTGTGGTAGTCTGATCCTGGATTTCACCAAACTCTTTTTATCTAATTTTGAATCAATTACTCCATTCCAGTCTCCCATAATTGGAATAGATCTATAGTCCCATTGCAGTATTTTAGTGTGTAACATTTTATAGAAATGGTCCTGTTGTTGATTAGGAGCATAAATTCCAATCAGAAGAATTTGGCCATTTACTGTAAGCAATTCGATGGCTACAAACCTACCATCTTCATCTGCTTCTATAATTTTAGCTGTTAATCTTTTGTTTACAAAAATAACCACACCATTCTTTTTTTGCAAAGTTGAAGATATAAAATGTGTTCCTAATTTAGAATTTATCAAGTATTTTTGATCTTGAGTTGTGATATGTGTTTCCTGTAAACAAATTATGTCATTATTAAATTGTCTCAAGTATGTAAAAAATTTCTTCCTTTTCTGTGCTCATCCAAGAAACCTCCTTCAGCACCCTGCATTTTCTCTAGTTCCACCTGCTTAACCTGTTCTTGCGGTTCTTGTTGCTTCTTATCACTCTCCTTAATCTCCAGGACTGTGGAAGAACGTGGAGATGGTGTTCTTTCTTTAAAAATAGTAGTATAAAAATACTCCGCCTTCTCCACGGTATTCAAACGATGTCTTTCTCCCTTGTATTTCAAAATTATGCCAGTTGGGGCATCCCACCGAAATGGTATCTCTTGTTTTTGCAATTCTTTTACAAGAAAGCCAAAATCTTTTCTTGCTTTCAACATTTTAGGTGGTAGTTCTTTATAAACTCCTATTTGTGAGCCCCCCACTTGCACAGAAGTAAGAAAAGATTGTTGCAGGATATCATTTCTTATTGTTCTATCCGTAAAATATATGACCACATCTCTAGGCAATTGTCTTTGTCTGGCCACCCAGGAATTCACTCTGTAAATTTTATCTATTTTGTAAAAAACCACATCAGGATTAATTTTTAAAAGCACTGCCAAAGCCTCAGCATAGATCTGTCTCAGGTCCTGCCTGTCACCCTCTTTAGTTCCTCGAAGCCTTATGGCAAATTCCATTGACCTGAATTGCATCATAACAACTTCGTTTTCAACTCTTTGCATTTTCTCATCAACATCAGAAATTTTATAGTCATTATCTTTCATCTTAACATTGACTTCTGATTTAAGTTCATCCACTTTAGAATCAACTTTAATAATAAATTCTGCAAGGCCAGACGCCACATCTGATATTTTTTTAGTCACCTTGCCATAATCCTGTTTCACCATATCTTTAATTTCATTAATTTCCTGCATAATTTCCTGTTGAGATTTTTGAAGTTTTTCATCTATTTCCTGTTGGGATTTTTGAAATTTATCATCCAAAACTTTAGAAATAAATTCTTTTAAATTTTCAAGATCAAAGTCTTTTTTCTGAGTCTGTTGGGCAGAAAGAGACTGTAATTCATGTTTGTGTGGGGGGGATCCCCCCCCTGCTGCCTTTCCTTTCTGCTTTTTTGAAGCCATCCTGCCAGGTGATTTAGTTTTTCTGAAAAGGGAAATCCTTTTTCCTTTTCCACCTCCACAAAGGCTTCTAAAAAAGTCCCCCAGATTTAATCAGGTAGAAACTAGGCTGAAGCGAACTCAGATTTTAATGAAAAAGTTTTTCCTCTTCTCCTATTCCTCTGTATTACAGGCAGAGTTACTTTGTAACAGATCAAAGTAGCTTCACAGAATCACTTTCACTAGCTCGTTAACTCAGTTGCTGGGTGCCATTTTTTTTTCAAATCAGTTTCACTCGATCGCACATTCTCTTAGTTTAAAAAGTCACCAAAAACATCAATACTTGCGATTCTCAAGTTTGGGGGTTCAAGTTGATACTTCCGCTGCTTATTAAGGTTGGTTTCATTCAGATAGAATGTTTGCAGCAGCCAGCTTGTTCTGCGGAGAGCAGAATCATCCCACGCCGTCCGGAGTCTGGCAAGTTGAAAGGGAGCCGCGCCTGTTTCCTCCCCAGCAGCGAATCTCTGGGGGCTTACAGGGGCTCAACCGGTGCCTTGCCTTCTCTGCTCCTACAATCCTTAGGATTTTGGAGTTTTCAAGCCGCTTCTCGATGTCGAAGCGGCTCTACAGACAGCGGGGCTGGCGGTCCTTAAGAAGAGACCATCTTCGCTGGCGGCGAGACAAACCGGAAGTCTATTTTCATCATATTACTAATGAAGAGCTGCTCCAAAAGTGTTCCTCCTGAAAATTACATAACATTGTCACACGCAGAAGACTCCAACGTGCAGGTCATATTTTCCATGGGAAGAACAATCAGATCTAGGGGTGAAATGCTCCTGGTTCGAACCGGATCACCCGATCTGGTAGTGATGGAGGCAGGTGGTTCGGAGAACCGGTAGCAAAAATCTCTCCCCCCCCCATGCCCAGCTGAGCCGCGTGATCATCAGAGGCTTTTTTTCTTTTAAATGGCTCTGACAATCCAAGCTCTACAATCCCAGCTGAGTTGCCTGATTGGCAGAGGGTTTTTAAAAAACCCTCTGATGATCAGGCAACTCAACTTGGATCGTCACAGCCATTTAAAAGAAAAAACATGTTTTTTTCTTTTAAATGCCTCTGATGATCCAAGCTCTGACGATCCCAGCTGAGTTAACCCTCTGATGATCAGGCAACTCAGCTGGGATCATCAGAGCCTTTTGAAAGCATTTTTTTACAACCTCTTCGCCCACCCAGTCACATTACCCTCCCCCACCAAGCCACACCCACAGACCCAGTAGTAACAAATTTTAGATTTCACCACTGATCGGATCCCCAAGATGGCAATGGGGTGGATTCACCCCACAATGCCAAATGACCAAGAATATTCATGGAAGTCTTAAGACTCTAAACATCACAATGGAAGATGCTGAAGTACTCGCCCAAGACTCAAAATGCTGGAGATCCCTTGCTGCCCAATGTGCTGTGTGGCATGGGAGGATCTAATGCTAATAAATAAATTGCTATATTTAACTAAGAAATACAAGAACATCAATATGGAATACACTCTTTCACCCACTCCCAGCAAAATAATCTACATGGCAATCAAGCCATTTCAATACCCGGCTTGAATCTGAAGCCAAATTAAAATGGGTTATGAGAATTAAATGTAGCTTTTCATTTTTATAATTAGAATTTTATAGTTAAAATTGATCCAGTTCTGCAAATTTCTTCCTAAAAAGAAAGAAACTCTTACATACTAGGACTATGATGGTGAACCTATGGCACATGTGCCACAGATAGCACACAGAGCAATATCGGTGGGCACGCAAGCTCAGCTGATTTTCGGGCCTTCTGGGCCCACCGGAAATAAGGAAACAGGCTGTTTCCTGCCTCTGGAGGGCCTCGGTGGGGGAGGGCTGTTTTTTGCTCTTCCAAGGCCCAGAGCCTTTCTAGGAGCCTGGGGAGGATGAAAACAGCCTTCCCCATCCCCCCAGAGGCCCTCCAGAGGCCAGAAACGGCCAATTTGCCAACTTCTGATGGGACTGGAAGACCCGTTTTTTTTGGTCTCCTGGTGAGACTGGAAGTCAGCAAACGGGTCATTTCCAGCCTCTGGAGGGCCTCCGGGGTGGTGGTGGGGAAGGCCATTTTCTCCTCCCCAGGCTCCTAGGATGCCTCTGGAGCCTGGAGAGAGCAAAAAACGAGCCTACGAGGTCCGCCATGCCATCATGTGCCAAAAGGGAGGAGAGCACGGGGGGGATGCACACGCATCTGTGGGGGGGCAGGGCATAGAATGATAGGTGTGGCACACACGCACACAACCCCCTGCACTCCCCCTGTTTTTGGCAAGCGGTGGCAAAAAGGTTAGCCATCACTGTACTAGGAAATGTAAATGTGCAGAATTGAACATTTAATCCATTCTTAGGTATTTCCTGAAATCGCCTATTTTGTTGTCAGAATTGTCTTTTATTGGACATTTTCTGAGTCTTTGCAATCATTTTCTCCGTTATAACGGATATAACTTTTTTTCTGGATTATTCATGTGAGAAATTCCAGCCTATCCGAGGTGATTGAATAAAAGAAAATTGTGTCAAATACCTGTAAACAATTTTATTTGGTTATGTAATGGCAATGCTGAAGGCAAAAGAAGTTGATCTGAGTGAGGGCAATGATTCTTAAATAGCCAATACTTTCAAAATAATCTTATAAGTGTCATGCCTTTTATTGTCCAAATTTTTCATGAAAAGCACCAAATTCCTTAGATCGTCATGATTAAATGAATATAAGGCTATATCAAAACTATATTGTCACATTTAAAAAATGTATCATCCAGATCAGTGTGCACCTTCTATATGCTTCCTTTCTGTCATGAATATGATTTTCTGTTTCATATCAAAACAAATGATAGCAGACATTTACACCTATGTCTTAAGTTCTGCTTCAAATGATTAAAGAAGGAGATGTTTGGATTATTGGAACATTAATGAGATCTAAAACAAATCACTGTTTTCTAGGAAAAATTTAAAGCTAGAGGCTTCTTTATAGTCAGTAACATCTGAGCCAAACAATAAGGCTTAACAGAATGGCCACCTGGATCTAGTACAAGTGCCAAATTCCACTCCCTGTATTATACTCTAGAAACAGAGAAATGATATTGTGCCTGGGAGGCCAATATAAAACTGAAGAGGTTTGTTCAGTTGTACAGCATCATTTATATACCTCACAATCAGCTATTCTGCTGGACTTTGAAATAAATTTCAATTTATCCTAGCATGCATTGGGATTCAATCAGAATACTTGAAGTGCTTTCGCCTGGTGTCTAATAGGCCTGGAGAATTTTACTACTGAACAGGTGCGCTATTGATTTTGAACTTTTCCTGGCTTTAAATGTTCCTAACTGTTTGCAGAACTGAGCTGATAGTTTAACGCTTAAAAGGAGATTTCACTATAGTGTTATTTAACCGGATGATTCTTAATGGATAGGAATTAACTATCAACACCTAATATTTGTTTAGTTCTGATTATCTTGAGATACTAGATAATGCTTTCTGTCTATACACAACGTGATAAGATATTAATGGATATAAATTATTTCCCAAGTTGTGCACAGTTGTATATAATATGGATTCCATTGTGAGTCATCCTTTCTTGCTTAGTGTTGTAAACTACTGAATCTTATTTATGACTACCTTGACATTGATATTCATTGCTGATAATATAGAATGACAGAGTTTTTATATGTGGCATTTTAAATCAGCAAGTCTGACTCCCTTGACATGAGAAAGGATGACAGACTGACAAAAAGTGGGGGAGGACATTGCAAAAAGAGAGGACCTAACTATGAACATTTTTTATTTGGTATTTATGCAACTGTAGTTGCTGAAATACTTGTAGAAGCCACTGAAATGGTTCTCTTCTAGTTTTTGAATGTAGGATTAGCTTTGGGAAAGGAATAATAGTTTTTACTGTTGCTATGGTCATGGTATTAATCTTGGTATGGTAATGAATGGGAAAAGGCTGACCACCATTTGTATAAGCCCATCTATCGTCTGGAAAGAAGAAGAGAAAAAGAGAGTTTTCAAGGATGCTGCAATTGTAGCATTCTACTCTGGTGTCACAGCAAAACATAGGAAGTGGTGTATTTGTGGTCCACTGTCTGCCATCAAAGATTCCATCATGCACTATCAGTATTGATAGCAATTGGTGGGGTAGTATGCAATATATTGATAGCAATTGATGGGGTAGTATGCAATGTATCACTTTCTTTCTCTATATATGGATAGAGAAAGAAGGTGAAAGAAGGCTATAATTATAACTGCATGTTTCAAATTCATTGTTTTAATTCATGGTGGAAAAGTTGATCCAAGACACTCATTTTAAAGATGTTGGGATCCATTTTCATTTGTTTCCTTCATTTCTTTGCATAGCTTCATCCTCTACTATTACGACATTAATGACTATGTATTAATACCTGCCCTATACTCATGTGTTCTAGAATGGCAAGCACCGAACAATCTTATTACCTTTAAAGCCCTACATGGCTCAGGGCCAGGTTATCTTCGAGACCGCCTTCTGCCGCATAGCTCCCAGCAACTGGTAAGATCCCACAGAGTTGGTCTCCTCCGGGTCCCATCAGCTAAACAATGCCGGTTGGTGGGCCCATGGGGGAGGGCCTTCTCTGTGGCTGCCCCAGCTCTCTGGAACCAGTTACCTCCTGAGGTCCAGACCATCCCCACCCTATTGGCCTTCCGAAAAGCGGTGAAGACCTGGCTTTTCCGGCAGGCCTGGGGCCGTTGATCTCGCTCTTGTGATCTGGCGAGATCTGGCCATGAATGGCATGAATGAGTTTTTAATGTTTTTAATTTTTAATGTTTTTTTATAATGATTTTTTAAAAAGTATTGTGAGATGCCCTAAGTCTTCAGAGAGGGGTGGCATATAAATTTAATTAATTAAATTAATTAATTAAATTGTTCTTTTAAAAACTAAAAGAACTAAGCAGAATCAGATCTGGCTATAATTGGATGAGAGATCTTCAAGAAACATCAAGGATGCACACTAGACTGGGAAATCAAACCGGAAACTTGCCAGAAAAAGACAATAGTAAACTAGTTGCAAAAATACAAAACAAAATAAAAAAATCTTACATCAGGGGTCAGGTTGGTTGTTTATTTTAGAACAGTTTTATATATCATAACTTGGAAAGGGATATTTTAGAGTTCACTAAAACAATTCAATAAATAAATGATTCATATTTGCAATAAATAAGATTCTACTTCTTTTTTGCTTAAATATTCCACCATCCCTTTTATCAGTGTCAAGCACCGAGGAAATCAGGAGATTCAGACAGTTCAAATGAATATAAAGATTTATTGCAAGTTTAAGCTCTATACAAAAATCTGACCAACTAGCGGTCAAGGGAAATGCACAGGAGATAAGAAAGGCATTCAAGATGATCTAGTATTAGATCTCTTGCAAGCACGCAGGGATTTGTGATTTATGACATGTTTGACCCCTCCCTTGGCCTCAGCCTGGTCATCTCCTACAATCAGTTACAACCAATCTTCTAAAATGATCATTGGTATGTTTACAAATTACATTAGTTCAACTGAATTTGTTTGAAAAATAAGTCCTGCTGATAGCTGCTCAGAATGGAAAAACAAGTCTTAAAATACTCTGCATTGAATCTTTTCCCCCTATAATCAGGTTTTCAATGGTGAAGTTTTCTTTCCTTTGATGTTCTATAATGATGACAGCCACATTCTCTTTGTCAATATCAGTTTAAGCACAGGTAATTTTTATCTATTGTTTCATTGTCTTGTATTCCAGTCTGAGGAGGAAATGTCATTCCTCTCATGTGAGAAATTCTACAAGTGTTGTCACATTTTATCAATGGCTATAATAGTTGTGATAGGAAGAATACTCTTTCCCCTTTCCCAACAATCAAGTTTATTGAATGCATGTTACAATTAAGTGAGCCCAACAAAACCTCAAAAAGGCTGTGACTGATCTTCTTTTAATACATTCTTAAGTAAGTCAAAGTTTTCTTTTAATATGTTTAGGTCATATTTACTGTTTTATCTGTTTTATTTGTTGGCTACCCTTTGTCCATGAGGTTTCTTAATGGGTCTACATCTGCAAATATCAAAAAGAATAAATTGAAACACTGGACAGAAGCAGGAAAAGAGAAAGACATGATCAATAGTCAGGCAATAATAATAGAACAGAATAGAATACAATAGAATAGAATAGGCTTTAGCAAAATGTGATGAGAGGACTTGATAATAAGTTACATTATCTATATCTATACTATATTTCTAAAGATACAGAACTTTCTAGAGACTGTGGAAACAATATCGTAAGCAACAGCAAGGACAATACAAAAGTATACTGTGTATTAAGGGATGTGATGGCTCAGTGGCTAAAACACTGAGCTTGTTGATCGAAAGATTGGCAGTTCAGCGGTTCGAATCCCTAGTGCTGCATAACAGGGTGATCTCCCATTACTTGTCTCAGCTTCTGCCAACCTAGCAGTTCGAAAGCACATAAAAAATGCAAGTAGAAAAATAGGGACCACATTTGGTGAGAAGGTAACAGCGTTCTGTGCGCATTTGACCTTTAGTCATGCCGGTCACATGACTACGGAGACATCTTCGGACAGTGTTGGCTCTTCGGCTTTGAAACGGAGATGAGCACCGCCCCCTAGAATCGGGAATGACTAGCATATACAGGTATGTGCAAGGGGAACCTTTACCTTTACCTTTACTGTGCATTAACCAATAGATTAGAGAGGGAAAGTAGGATACCAGGTGATCCCTCCCGTATTCTGCACTATGAAAAAAGATTTTAGCGACAAAGTAATGTATTTAGCATCTTGGATTTCATTGAAGTATACAGGCAATAGACAATTCAAAGATATGTAGGAGATTCCTAATAGCTCTTAAACCAACTACCTTACCAGAAAATAAAGAAGACAGAGATGCTTTAGATACTGCCTTGAGCTTCTCAGGAAAAGTAAAATATACATTTAAGAACAAATAAATGTATCAACATATTGCAAAATCAATTTTTAATGCCATGCTTTATATATTCCAAATCGTAGGAAGCAAGGAAAAGATGTTACGTTGATGAACAGCTCAGGGCAAGCAGAGTCAACTTTTACTGATTACCTGAGAAGTGTAATTTAAGTACAAAAAACGGATCTGGATTTTGATAACAGCTTCCTTTTTATCTTATTGTGTGGGGAACATAATACATAATCATATTGCTTCTGATAGTTGTTTTTTTCTTTCTTTCCTGCCTTGTGCTGGCATCCACAGAAATATGCACTAGAACTATTTTGTGAGGATCTTTTGGGAAAAAAAAAAACATATTTCTTCCTGTACCTTTCATTTTTAAATAAAATATTTGCATGAGAATTATGTTGCATATTTTATATATGTATTTCCCACAGTGGCAAGTTTAATCCAGAACTGCCAGGACTGTACAAATGGAGGTTTGTCCCAAGTATCTGTAATAATTTGAATGAAAAATTGATGGTTGTCTGGTAGGCAGTTTCTTGAGCGGTATAAATTACTGGGAAAGAAATGTAGGTTAGGCGAGACAGCTAAGCAATCTTATCCTTCAAAGCCAATAGATTCATGTTTAATGGCAGGTTTTTATAGTAGTTGTTGTTTTCATAACGAATTATTTATTCAAAAGTGAATACATTGGAAAAGGAAAATTTCCCTCTATCCAAAATTGTGCTTGCAAAAACGCTGATCAAGATTTGGAGAAAAAGATATGTGGGCAGGAAAATTTGCATTTGCAGCCAGAATTTTAGATACTTTTTTTTTTTACTGCACCAAGACCCTTAACAAGCCACAAACAAACAATTAAAATATATGTATGCTTTTATTTGCCTGTTAACTTGCTAACCATTATGATACACATATGCACTAACATAGACACTTTGGCACATTATTATTTCTCAATGTGCTTTTCTCTGACATATATACATTTACATGCATATTTTGGTATTGTCAATTGCATCGTGGCATTCTGAAAAATACAGATCTGGAATAAATTCCTCTTTTGAAGTATACAAATGAAAGATTTTTCTATTAAAAATAGAGGTTATTATGGTTAGTCACACAGTCATCCAGATGCTTAGACTGGATTTTTTTTTCCACCTTCTTCCCAAGGAGCTTGCTAATGTCCCACCTGCCTTCTATGACAAAAATGTTATGTGGTGCTTTCCCACTGAAATAATTCATTTTAGATGAAGGGAATGTCATAATAGTGATAGCAATAATGATGCAAATAGGAAAAAAAATATGGCTTCACCTCTTTCACCCCTGCAACTTTCGATAGCTTTTTCGTTTGAAAAGACATTAGGCACTGATAGAAATTACAAAAAACAAAGAAATAAAAAATCCCCTCTAGCATCAATTGCATAAAATGCTAGGCAAATGCTAGTTACAGATCCACAATGGTCTGTATCTGTGACTTAAATAATTTAAGATGTCACAAATGAAACAGGAACTGAGATTACTCAAAGTTCAGAGGTTGGAACTTGCAGCTCAAAGTTTAAAATGTTTGCTTTGCCTATATGCACTAAAGGCAATTAAACCCCCGCCCCCAAAATCAAGCAGATCCATAACTAGACCAGGGGTGGGTTCTACTTACCTTTACTACCGATTCTTGCATGTGTGCTCTTCTGGGCATGCACAGAAGCATTTTGGTGACGTCGGGATTGGTTGGTGGGGCCTCCCGCTGGTTTTACTATCAATTCTATAGAAGCGGTGTGAATGGGGGACAACCCACCACTGCACTAGACCATAAAATCCTGGAGAATTCTAGATGAACCTTGAAGACAAACAGATTCCTGCAATAAAGATTTCTACAGTCTTTCTGAGAGCCTCCAGAGTTCAGCTGGATTCCAAACTTCCCACCTGTATTATTTTTTATAAATAACTCGAGGCAGCGAACATATCCAACACACCTTCCTCCTCTTATTTTTCTCACATGTCTTGTGCATTTCTCATGTATCTGGCCTTTTACCGCCATAGGATCACTGAATTTTAGGTACATACTGAAGCAAAATAAGTTATTTCTTATTTTTGCAACATAACAGCATGCATATGGAAATGCTGGTCTAATATGGATATCACTCAATTATTTGATTAAAGCACAGTTTCTAGAAACTCACACCTGCAGGTTTCTATTTATATTTTTAGAGATAATTAATAGCCTAACTTGCATAGAGTGTCTGTCAGGGAGGGAAAGTAAGGAAACTTTGAGAATTCATCTAGTTGTCAAGGGCAGACAAAATACCAAGCAATTCCATTTTTATTTTGAAGCCAATCTGTTGCCAAGGTAAAGACTTCTGACAGAGAAGTATGGTCCCCATTTTCTTCATGAGTGATTAATCTCAGTACAGGAAGGCTTGCTTTACCAGATCTGTCCTGAAAAGAATGCAATAAGTTTTCATTAAGTGAAGAGGAATAAAGCACTATATTGGATAAAATATTCCAGGATGGTTAGAGGTTCACCTGAAGTCTTCAAACATAGAATTGCTTGCATTATATTCCTGCACCTTATAGTTTTGGTCACCACACTATAAAAAAGATGTTTAGACCCTAGAACAGGGCTGTCAAACTCGTGGCCTGCGGGCCAGATGCATCACGTGCTGGCCACGCCCATGCCCGGTTTAGTGAAAGGGAAAAAAATCCCGATATGTCATGTGACACCACCGTGATGACACGAGTTTAACACCCCTGCTCTAGAAAGAGTGCAGAGAAGAGCAATAAAGATGATTAGGGGCCTGGAGGCTAAAACATATGAAGAAAGGTTGTAAGAACTGGATATGGCTAGTCTAGTGAAGAGAAGGACTAGGTGTGACATGACAGCAGTATTCCAATATTTGAGGGCTGTCAGAGAGGAGGATGGCAATTTATTTTCCAAAGCACCTGAAGGCCAGACAAGGAACAGTGGGTGGAAACTGATCAAGGAGAAGTTCAACCTAGAAATAAGGAGAAATTTTCTGACAGTGAGAACAATCAACCAATGGAACAGCTTGCCTTCAGAAGTTTAGGTTCTTCATCACTGGAGGCTTTCAAGAAGAGACTGGATAGCCATTGTCAGAAATGGTATAGGGCAGGGGTCCCCAAACCTGGCAGCTTTAAGACTTGTGGACTTCAACTCCCTGAATTCTCCAGCCAGCTATGTCTTAAAGCTGCCAAGTTTGAATACCTCTGGTATAGGATTTTCTGCTTGAGCAGAGGGTTGGACCAGATGACATACAAGGTCTCTTCCAATTCTGTTCTATTCTATTCTATTCTATTCTATTCTATTCTATTCTATTCTATTCTATTCTATTCTATTCTATTCTATTCTATTCTATTCTATTCTAACCTGATCTTGCCATCTGTAGTTTTGAGCAATACATCAGTCTAGCCTTGTGATGGTGAACCTATGGCATGCGTGCCACAGATGGCACATGGAGCCATATTGGTGGGCATGTGAGTGTTGCCCTAGCTCAGCTCCAGCATGGTCCAGCTGATTTTTGGGCCTTCTGGGCCCACCAGAAGTCAGCAAATGGACTGTTTTCGGCCTCCAGGGGGGTGGGGATTGCTGTTTTCACCCTCCTCAGACTCCTAGAAAGTCTCTGGAGCCTGGAGAGGGTGAAAAATGGACCTACCAGGTCCACCATGCCAACACATGCCAAAAGTGGGGGGAGCACGGGGGGCCGCACACGCATGCGTGGGATGCAGGGCACATAGAATTATGGGTGTGGGCATGCATGCGCACGACCACCCCGCACTCCCGCCACTTTTGGCACGCGATGGCAAAAAGGTTAGCCATTCCTGGTCTAGCCTGTAGCTTGTGAGTGGAAGTCAGAACACCAGCCAAAACTGCCCTTTCCTATATGCTTCCAGAACATCAAGGGTACCACAAAAAGAATGTTGTACCCATAATTAGGGAACATCTTGAATAGGACCAGCCTAAAAGGCTCAGAAGAATGACCAGGTTTTTCAGTTCTTCAGAAATTTCCAGCAGACAAGATATTGCAAAAGCATATTGCTTCTTCTCCCTCTTCCTTTTTTCCCCTTTCAGCAATGCTGATACTATAGGTTATAGAGTATTATTAAGCCAAGTCTGCTTATCAGTGTTCCTTTTGATGAGTGTTTTTTTTTTCTCTTTTCTAACAGATTCTTGGAAGTTTTTATAGTTCCAACATGTGCGAGATTGTTTCGGCTTTTTTTTTTTTTTTTTGAGTTATCTTCTTTCCTCTCACACAGAGGAACTACTTAAATTCTGTTTTCCAAACCCTCTTTCCATTTCTGGACGAAGTCAAAATTGCCAATATTTCTTTGCATTTTTGTCACAACCTCCCTTTTGCAGGCCCTCTCTGTACTGCACCTGCTGCTGACATTTGTTATGAGATTCTGAGGATATTCTTCTCTTCACCTGCCTTCTTACGTGCTGTATTTTTTTTTTTTGCCTTTTTATGATAAGGCTGAGCCTAATTCGAAGCTGTAGCCATAAATATTGTCAGGAATTAGGGATGATTGTGTTCAATTGTGTTTATAAGGCAAATGTTATTGTTCTGCCTTGTTTTATTAAGAAATATTTTTCTTTCTTAAACTCATATTAACCCTCTTGCTCATATAACAGAAACACTTTCATTTCCTCTGTATATTTTTCTTTGTTTATTCCTTCTCACGGCTTCCACCTGTCTTCCATTATCACTTGTGTTTGCAACAACAGCAGAATATTGTGAGTTCTGTTTTCAGTTGTGCTTATATTGTCAGAGAACTGAGAATACTGTGCCATTTGGGAATTGTAAGGGGGAGGGGAATAATGGCTAGTCACTGCTTATTCTTATAATGCCATGGGTTAACCATAACATCCAGTGTTTTGAGAAAAAAAATAAAATGAAAAATAAAATGATCAGGAGCAACTTCCAAAATTAGCTTCTGTGCTGCTCAGGAAAAAACAAAAATTCATTTTAGGAAAAAGGATATTCAAAGAGGGAAAAGCGAAAATTCATTTGGGTATGAATAGGCATGAATTTGAATTGGATCCCCATATGCATCCATTCGTTACTGATGGCATTCATTTTGAATGAGTCATGCTTTTCATTTGTGGAAATGCAATGCACACTCATATTTAACTTTTAAATTGAGAGGTCATCCTGAAAGGAATTGTCTCTACAGAAATAAAAAAATAGTGGTATCAAACTCATCCACAATAGAATAAACCAGGGGTCTCCAATCTTGGCAACTTTGCTGGCTGAGGAATTGTGGGAGTTGAGGTCCACAAGTCTTAAAGTTGCCAAGATTGGAGACCCCTGGAATAAACTATTCAGAAGTCATATAGGAGATAACCAGGTTGAGCCTGAGGAAAATATCAAATGCATCATCAGCCTCAAGCCCCTTTGTGCCCACAAGAGAGTTAAGTCCAGCCTACCTAAAATTCCATTGACTCTTATCTGCCGGCAATTTGCTTTCAAAATTTGTAGTTTAGATTCTTGTAGAGAGCATTAGCATACTATAAATCTATGTTTGTTTGAATTGCCTGGACTACTGATTTCTATGCTTGACCATTTTCTTAAATAATTTAATGAGAAGGTTCATATGAAAACATTTATCTGTTGAAGATAACAAAATAACAAGTAACGATCAGAGTAAGTATATTGTCATGAAGTCTTGGATATCCATTACAATCAGGCCCACCATCCAGATGTTTTATTTATAAACATAAACATGAACAAACAAGTAAAACAAATAGTAACAATAAGGACTACCTGAACAAAAGGCTCGGGAGAACCATGAAATACAAATAAAATCAATCTACTTTAGACGAGTTCATTTAAATAGTCCAGCAATTCTATTGGGCTATAATAGAGTTTCAACATATTAATAATTTAAAACATGTTTACATAAGATTGGAAATTGCATGTTTGTCACTATTATTTGATTATATTTCTCTGAACTTCATAGTTATTAATTCAGCTTATGGAAGAATACACACAGTATATCTGAAACAGTAGCAATGGATTTTTGATAGTCAAAATCAAGTCAAATTATTTGATTTTGATCATTGACCAGCCCAGGATTTTTGAAAATTGTTTAGCATTAGGAAAGTGGGGAAAAAATGAAGAATATGTTTCAGCAAGGTATTATTTCATGTGTGTATGTGTTTCATAAAATAGAAATTAGGGTTTTATTGGAAGAAGGGAGTGTCAGGCTGATGATTATTTAGTTAGATGGTTTTAAATTTTATTTATGGTCAGCTATTAAAAACAATCAAAATACCAAAGAAAGGATTGAAGCAGGAGTTTAGGATAACTCGCTGCAACTAACTCGCCCTGGGTATCTTACCGTGACCAACTTGCCACCTGGCCAATTCGCCATAGGATAGTTCAACTCAAGAGAGGGATAAGAGAATTGCAGGGTGCCTTGTTTTGCTTTAGGTTTGAACCTTCTCAAGTTAGAAGTCATTGAGACTTGGGTGAGTCAGAGCATGGAGTCACATGTCCCTCTTGCCCCTCTCCTGAGTTATCCATGTTAAATTGTCCCACAGCTAATGGTCCCACTTCAATTTGGCTGCAATGAGTCAGGCAGGGTGAGTCAGGCAGGGTGATTTGTGCCATCCTGTGAAGCAGGGTGTAAAAACAATAAAATGAAACTCTTAAGGTTAAAAAAAAGATAAAAACCTAAATACTTTTATTAATTGCATTGTACACATAAATGTACAATGTACACATAATGTACATATATGTACACATAAAAGGGAACACGGTGGCTTAGTCACTAAGACGCTGAGCTTGTCGATTGAAAGGTTGGCAGTTCAGCGGTTCGAATCCCTAGTGCTGTGTAATGGGGTGAGCTCCCATTACTTGTCCCAGCTTCTGCCAACCTAGCAGTTCGAAAGCACATAAAAAATGCAAGTAGAAAAATAGGGAACACCTTTGGTGGGAAAGTAATAGTGTTCTGTGTGCCTTTGGCATTTAGTCATGCAGGCTACATGACCACGGAGACGTCTTCGGACAGCGCTGGCTCTTCGGCTTTGAAACGGAGATGAGTACTGTCCCCTAGAGTCAGGAGTGACTAGCACATATATGTGAGGGGAACCTTTACCTTTACCTTTACACATAAATATATTGAATTATTTAATATTCAATAAATAGATACTTTAAATTATTAGCCTCCTAGCATCATGAAAAGTAACACAAAATTTGGCTTCTTATTAGATATTGTTCAAGGCAGAACAGCCAAAAGGAGATGAATTTACTTCAAACCAGATCATTCAGACCAATCTGGCAGCAAGGAGGTTATTAGGTCTGAGTCTGAGCTATCTAAAATGAGCAGAACAATAAAACAAGAGTTAGACACACAGTATTCACTAATTGGAAGGAACATAACTGAAGTTTTATTGGATGTTATTATATTTCCCTTCTACTCCCCTAGATGACAAAATATCTTGCCAAGAAGACTGTTCACTAGTCTAGCACAGACAAAATGTTCATTAACATCTAGCTTGCTGAAGTGAATGGTTTACCACAGAAGCACTTCCTGAATCTAAAGACAACAAGTTGGGTATAGCCCAAGATACCTGAAATACTTCTTAAAAATTTGATTGGATCCATTTTAATAAACCTTAAGTCTTTCTAAGAGCATGAGGTTAATTGCTTATGGCCACAGGCAGAAAGTTAGTGCCTCCACTATCTGCAAAACACAGGGTTGCCTTAGCAGGCTTATGGGACCAAATCAGTGTCAGCTTTTAATTTGTTCCTTCCAGGTGATAGAAGATTGAAAAGTAATTCCTAGATATTACAGTGTACACACATATTTACATTAGTTATTTTCCATTTCTGATTATGGCTACTGAGTCTTTAAGCAATGACTGCCACTTAATGTTTTAAGAATATTTGTTGACATCTCTCTCTTTTCCATAATATTTAACCATGGCTGGAAGTCTGCCTCAAATACACTTGTTTTGTGGAGAGGATAGCTAAATCATCAGCACAAAGAAAATGAAGTAGATCTACTAGTCAATATAAGAAAGTAAAATTCACTACAGTAGTCTACAAAGTTGGGATCTGGGGATAAATGAAGAGATTAAAAGGGAAGGGAGCCAAAACGCACTCCAGTTTCACTTATTTTTGGACTAGATAAATAAATAAATATATTTTGCAAGCACTTGTTGAACTAAATTTGTGTTGAAGTTTCATAATCAGAAGAAGGAGTCACTGGTCTTTGGGAAAGTGCCAGCTTCATCCAAAATACATTTCTTGGAATTAAAACCAAATGCTTTCTTTTAATTAATAAAAATAATATGTAAATCATCTGCATGTATGTGCATGTATACATGTGTATATGTATATGTGAGTGTGTGTATGTATGTATCTATGTTTGTGTGTCTGTATACCAGCTTACTATTACCGTGGTGGTGCAGTGGTTAGAATATAAGTACTGCAGGCTACTGCTGCTAACTGCCTGCAGTTTGGCAGTTCGAGTCTCACTATCTCAGTGTTGACTCAGCCTTCCATTCTTCTGAGGTCAGTAAAATGAGGACCCACATTGTTGGGGAAAATATGCTGAGTCTGTAAATTGCTTAGAGAGGGCTGTAAAGCACTGTGAAGCAATATATAAATCTAAGTGCCATTGCTTTACCCAGCATCAGTATAGGCTACTGATCATTTCTTGAGGTCAGGGTCAGGAACAAACATTGGCCAAAGCATCCTCTACATTTACCCAGCTCATTGGAAAGATAACATTGGACTGTTTTTTTTTTCCTGCTTCTGTCAAAACCAGTGCTGTATGTCTTATATCAACTCAGTCAGGGCTGGCTGATTCATCTACTGCATTTTATTTAAATATAAAGAAACATTCCCATTCCAGCTGACTACAGTGTATTCTGATGAAAATGTTCCTCCCCACTGATTGCTGCCCTCCACCACCATTTTTTCAAAATTCTTTTTTTACAAATTCACTGATTAAACAATGAAAGGATGGAATAAAGAAAGCTGAAATTGGCAAGTGTTCTGCCACTTTCCCCTTCTAATTCAACTGCCAGGAATTTTTTATTTTATTTTATTTTTTTTTACTGATCCAGAAAGGCTAGAGAAGCAGAGGTATTCCCCAATCAGGGCACATAATAAATATGTCTAACTAATTTCAGAGTTAATGGGAAATGGTCACTACCTTAAGCTTACTAACTGGGGAAAAGGCATTGCCCATCTTCACAGATTTGGCCACTATAGTCAGCATTCTATGAGTAAAAAAGTGGGCCAAAACAAGAGATTACTCATCATGATTTTTCCAGAATCAGGTCTCTCTCTCTCTCTCACTTGCTCCTGGGGAGGAAAGCTATGGCAAATCTAGACGGCATACTAAAAAGCAGAGACATCACCCTGCCAACAAAAGTAAATATAGTCAAGGCTATGGTTTTCCCAGTTGCAATGTATGGCTGTGAAAGTTGGACCATAAGGAAGGCTGAGCGCCAAAGAATTGAATTGTCTAAAAAGACTCCTGCGAGTCCCTTGGACTGCAAGGTAATCAAACTGGTCAGTCCTAGAGGAGATCAACCCTGACTGCTCTTTAGAAGGCCAGTTCCTGAAGATGAAACTCAAATATTTTGGCCACCTAATGAGAAGGAAGGACTCACTGGAAAAGAGCCTAATGCTGGGAACGATTGAGGGCAAAAGAAGAATGGGATGAGGTGGCTGGAGTCACTGAAGCAGTAGGTGTGAGCTTAAATGGACTCCAGAGGATGGTAGAGGACAGGAAGGCCTGGAGGAACGTTGTCCATGGTGTTGCGATGGGTCAGACATGACTTCGCGATTAACAACAACTGTGTTTTACCATATTTCTACCATCTTGTTTATTAATATCTATCTTAAGATAATTTTGTCTTAAAAATTAAGACCTCCCACTCTTAATTTAAGAATCAGTCAATAGAGTAAACTCCATGACAGTCACTCAGTTTATTTTAGTTAAAATGATCGGGCTGTTTTGATCTCTGCCTCCTCCCTTCATTTAATGATGAATGTGAAAGCCCTCCAACTCCTTCTATAGCCCTCCAAAATGCTCAATTTCTTGAAAAGAGGATAATGTCATGATAATTTCCTAGATTAGAGAGAGAGAGAAATTCCTTTTAAGAGAAAGGAAAGGTAGCTTTTTTCTTTTTTTTCTTTCAAAGTTTAGTCTCCTTGACAACTCTGTTGCAAAACTCACTTTGCACCATCTGCTTAGTTAAATATACTTTGAGTTGTCTCAGCATCATTTGTAGACAAAGAAGAATAGAACATGCTGCTTTGGGCAATGTGTCTCCTGTGGGACAAACTTCAACTGGCAAAATCCCACTTCTAAACTACTGTTGGAAGTACATAAAAGTTCACAGAACCATAGAATTATAGAGTTGGAGGGGGTCATTTAGCCCATCAGGAGCAACTCACCAGCTTCCTGCACTTACACAAATTAAGGTATCGACAACAGATGGCTGTCCAGCTTTTACTTAAATATATCCAGTGAAGGAAGAGCCCTCCACATCTCCAGATAATTACTGGTTCCTTTGTTGAACTGCTCTCAAGGTTAGAAACTTTTTCTAACATTCAATTGGAACTGTCCTCCTGAAATGTAAATCCATGCCCTGAATTCTGAAATGTGATATCCCATCATAGATCTGACAAATGCTGTTATATCTCCCCTTAGTCTTTTTCTTCATGAGGGTCAATTATGTCAATCTCTCATCACACTACTTAGTTTCTCATTCCCTGACCATCCTTACTGCCTTCTTGTCAGAAGAGTCAGAAAGATGACCTTGATAGAAATATCCAAGAACTATTACTTAAGCAAAAGGGGAAATTGAGTCATTTTTTTTAGGTCCAGAGAAATGAGATAACATTTTGAAGTGACTCAGGCAGATATCTGACAATCACAAAATGAAGTGAAATTATGAATTCTTTGTGATTTGGAAACCTTTGATGCATTCTAAAGTTGCATTACATTTATTTACAGCCACATTACTTTAGTGATGTGCTCATTTCTGGTCAAAGTATTTCAAGAGCGACTTGGTCAGAAACTAAATATAGTTTAAAGCAAATCTCTGTAGACTCAGGATCAATTTCTGGTAACTACATGGACTGCATGGATGTCCCCATGTTCTTCTTCTTCTTTTTTTTTTTGCATGATGTAAAAATGGTTGGCTGCCAGCTTGTTTTAGAATATTTTTTGCAATTTCCTATTCTAATTTACAGCTATGGAATTTCTTAGTGGTCTCCCCTCCAAGCACAACAAGCTGTACTCAAGGTTAGCTAGGTCCTGCTACCTGTTATGGGAAAAAAATCCAATCTTTTTGAGCATTCAACATAAAGAAGCCTCTCCAATTAACCCTCTTCCTTTGTAATGCAAGAATCTAGAAATATGCTTCACATAACAGGGATCAGTGGGCATGGCCAGTTAAATTAGATTGACTGAAGAAAAGTATTCAGAAGCTTGCAGCTTTATAAGTCTGGTTAGGCACTCCACAGAGAAGTAGAAAAGCAGTAAGTGAACACAGTTAGAATATATAAACAGTGCAATTCTTTATACTTCAGGAAGACACCTTTATTTAAGAAGTGAGAAATATTTTTCAGCTATGGGATGCTTCAAACAATTCTACCTATTAAAAAGTCATTAAACCTGGGGGAGCAGAGAAGCATATCCACAGCAGCTGTTCTCAGGAAGTTCTTTAAATTGGGAAGTATTCTTGGAAACTGAAGGTCAACTAAAATAACAGTATTCACTTGAAGTTGTTTTTTTCCTTTCTTTTCTTTCACCGCACAAACAATGAATGATGCTTTAGTTTTTTCTCTTTTCTTTTTTCTTTAATGATTTAGATGAAGGAGAATGTTTTAGTATGCACAGTTGAATCAAAGTTGCTATGACTATAATTTTCATGGTTGATGGCTAAATAGAAAATACAATATAAGATATTTTCCCTTGGTTGTGCTTCATCTGAGAAAAGTGGTGAAGTCTCCAATGATCTATGAAAAGGAAGGTTTGAGGAGAAAAAATGTAACACATTAAAAACAATATTACAATTTATTTGCATAATGCTTTCCACACTACATTGTACAATGGAAAGTATGAAGACAATGGATTATCAAGACAAGAAATCTTATCACACACACCCCACTTTCAAATCAATACCTCCAGATGCATTGATCTCAAAACTCCCTAGCTTCTTAGTCAGCTCAGGAATTTGGGAAGGTATTTGTCCCAGCACTTCTAGAAGGGTACTGAGGAAAAAATAGTTTTATATTAAATTGCTTCTGATTCATATATATATATATATATATATATATATATATATATATATATATATATATATATATATATATATATATATATATATATATATATATATATATATGTTTTCTCAGGTTTTCGCGGGTGTTTGTATGTAGGTCTTTGGTTATTCGGGTCTTTGCTCCTGGAAGCACGAAGCCGAGAACACCAGCCTGAAGATGACGAATGAGACTTCGTCGAAACGTCGCCAAGACACTTCCAATTTTACGTGGGAGAAGACCCGAATAACCAAAGACCCATATATATATATATATATATATATATATATATGTATATATATATATGTTTTTCTTCTAGCCAGGTTTTCCCTACGTAGCCAAGGTTTTTTTGTAGCTCCAGCTCAGTAGAATCTCATCTACTCGGTTCTGGGCTTTTTTCCTTTCTAACACCTAGCAAGCTCTGACTGCTAGGTGGGAGACCTAAATAGATCCATTTCTAGCTCGTTAGCTGTCGTCAGTAGGCCACACCCACCTCCTCCCTGTAAAGGCATAGTATCAATTTTCTTACTTCTTCGTAGGGTCTATGTGTGTTTTTCTTCTAGCCAGGTTTTCCCTACGTAGCCAAGGTTTTTTTGTAGCTCCAGCTCAGTAGAATCTCATCTACTCGGTTCTGGGCTTTTTTCCTTTCTAACACCTAGCAAGCTCTGACTGCTAGGTGGGAGACCTAAATAGATCCATTTCTAGCTCGTTAGCTGTCGTCAGTAGGCCACACCCACCTCCTCCCTGTAAAGGCATAGTATCAATTTATATATATATATATATATAAAAGCCACTCACTCACCCACTCACTCACTCACTCACTCATCACGAAATCTCCAGAATGGTAAAGCCTACAAACCTGAAATTTGGCACTTATGTTCCTCTTGGCTTCTAGGTGCTTGCTAAAAAAGGATTTTTTGAAATGACCATCAGATCATTAGTATTTCATATACAGTATTATAATCACACACTCTAATGCTAAGGAGTTAGACGTTCTACTCCTCCTCTCTACCTGAAAAGAGCTCAGTTCCAACTGCCAGTTGCCTTATATTAACACACTCTGATGCTACCCCTTCACTAAATCGGAAGTAGACGTGGCCAGAACATGATTCATCTGGCCTGCGGGCTGGGACATTCTTCCCTTCCTCCCCCTCTGTTCCAACTGCCAATTGCCTATATTAACATGATCTGATGCTACAGAATTACACATTCTACATTATGTTTCAGGCTTTAAGCATCAATTTATCATGCCCGATCACATAGTTTCATAGCAAAGCACGGGCGTCCAGCTAGTCTGAAATATATGCTAAATCTGAAAACAGTTTCAAGAACTCAGATGAATCTGGTCACACTTTTCTCACTGCCCTGCATACAAAAACCTAACACATTAGTACTTCTATAAATGGGATTGCCTATATGCCCATTGTGGAGAGGAGAAGAAAGGTATGCCTTTCTATGCAGGCAAAGGTAGGGCATTTGAGGGGCAAGTATTTCAATTGAAATTTGGGTTAGTTGTTTGACAGCCATCCTGTGTTTTGGGTGCATTTCATGGGTGAAATCCAGCAGGTTCTGACAGGTTCTGAAGAACCGGTAGCGGAAATTTTCAGCAGTTCAGATAACTGGTAGCAGAAATTTTGAGTAGTTTGGAGGACCGGCAAATGCCACCTCTGGCTGGCCCCAGAGTGGGGTGGGAATGGCGATTTTGCAGTATCCTTCCCCTGCCACGCCCACCAAGCCACGCCCATAGAACCAGCAGTAAAAAAATTTGGATTTCACCACTGGTGCATCTCCTTTCCTCAAGTCTCCAATATGCTTTTTTCATGAGGCAACTGGACTTTGTTTCTTTCTTTAAAGACATTTTGCTTCTCATCCAAGAAGTTTCTTTTAGTTTAGTTCCTCTGGTTAGTTCCCTTTAAATCCTCTGTTCAGTGCTATGAGACCTGGAATGCCTGTTGCTTCTCAGATCTATTTCAAATAATAAAATGGACTGCATGGCAGTAGCATAAATTTAAAGACGAATGCAAAAGGACACAGCTGAAGGTGTTATATTTGCCTGTGATATAGCAATGAAGGAGGCCAGGAAAAAAAGCACTTCTTCTACTGCATCTTAAAGATGTTGTGTGGCAGAATCATTGTAGGCAAGAAGAAATTTCTGAGAAGAGGCCTCGGAACAATAACTTCTGAGGCTTCAGTTAGTATAGTCAGGTATGCCATAATAGATTTGCTAAGTATATTATTGTTGATCTTCATATGAAACTTGATGAAAAGTTTCTTTAAAAATCAGTTTGTTCTAATTTTGGGGGATTTAGATTCAGTTTCTAGTTCCATCTGATAAAGATGGGGTATTGTATTTAAATTTGTTAAATGTACCACATACAGTCTTGATCCATGCCTGTCTTAATATTGAGATGTAGAAGAGATACAGAGAGTTTGATCAGAATGCCCTTGAAAGTGCAGGGATGGCATTGCACCAAAGATCAGTGGCTGCTTTTAATCTCTCTGAGTTCATGAGATTGCCCATATGTATTCTGGACAGCTGCTTCTCATGAGTAGACTGCAGGTTTTTATGGTAAGTTCATACATAGTGCAGCTGGGAGTCAAAGGAACTCTATCATGTTCATAGCCATTAACAGAACCTGTATGGACAAACTCTCAGTCAAGCTTCATTTCTTACTCACTTTTAGAATTGCTTTTTAACTGCTGTTCAATTAAGAACCTTTGGATCACAGGTTTTACAGCATTCACTGGGTGAGTCTTCTTCAATCCTTGGAGAAAGAAGTTTTAAATGCAAGATTGGGGACGTTAAAAAAATGATGTATATGGGAGGAAAATACACAGCAAAAAGATGAATAGAATCTTGATTTCAGAAAGTAATAAACAGTTTAAGAGTCCAGAGGGATTTGAAATAATTTTGAAATTAATTATAAGAAACTTTCCCAAGGGTAAATGTTCTTAAATGGGATGATCTTTACAAAAAAGACTTTAAAAAAAATTTCTGAGAAGAAACAAAGAGGAAAAGAAATCAAGCTGAGGGAGATTATGTAAAGTGACTAAAGATCAAGCTTGATGAAATGAAAGAAAGGGATATTAAGTTGATTTATTTCATCAAGGTTAAAATATATATGTTGTTTTTGATAACCTTAATGGATTTTGGCTGACTAGGACTGAATGACAAAGTTTTAAGATTTGCAAATAAGTATCTTTGTGATATGTTTCAGAAAAATGATAATTTGCTATGTTAAAGGAAGAAATATAAAGTTGATTTATTTCATTAAAATGTATTGTTTGCTGGTAATTCTTACTGGTGAAGGACTGAAGGCAAATGATGAGACTTGAATTATTTGTTTATAGATAAGTGAGGAGATGTGGGAAGAAAAGATCTTTTGTTGTATTTTCAGAAATGATAATAAGTTATTGAAATTGTTTGTCCTTGTAACAAAGGTGAATATGTTATTTTTTATTCTTATTTTTAATTTTTCTTTATATTTTCTTTTATGTACCTTCTATTCCCTTTTTTGTGATTTTTTCCTTTTTAGTTTCTATTAGTCTTTTATTCTTATAACTGCAAACATAAATGGAAATATTAAAGGATATACAGCAAAGAGAAAGAGAGAAAGAAATGAGTGCAAATGCCTTGTTACACTAAGGGATATTTCCCTTTGTCTTGAAGGCAAAGTTTGACTCCTCCTATAAAAGATCTAAATATGTTTGAAAATTCTGTATTGAGAAAAATAATTATGAGAATAATGGTCAACAAGCATGCAGCAAGCATTTTTGGACAACATAATTTCAGAGCTGGTTTAGCAAAACTTTTTTTTTTTTTGGCAAAACTTCTTTGACTGCTGTGATAAGCAATCTGCTTTATCAGGGAGCAGGAGAAAGACAGGAGTATAATTCTGCTGATCATTTTAGAGTTGACAGCCGCTTTTTACATCAACTATAGTTGACTGTCTGGCATTGCTGTAGCAGACACTGCTCTTCAATATTTCTGCTTCTATTTCTAGATTTAACTTAAGATCAGAACTTCAGAGATCTTGTGTTTGGCCTTTTGGCAGCTAAGCCACAGCAAACTGCAAGGACTCATTCTGTCACATCCTTGATTTTTAATTTCCATATGAAAAAGGTGAGCTCATCAGGGTATTATTATTATTATTATTTTGCCAATGAGATGCTATCTAGTTTCCCCTGTCATCAGAGTCAGGAGAAGTGATGCAAGGGTTAGATTTGTGTCTGAACATATAGTGAGCTGAATGAGAAGCACGTACTTCTCATTCTCAAACACTCATACTAGCAAATTGAGATTGTTAGTACATGGTTTGGAAATTGGGTGGCTCCCTAAGGTTTTCCTTCTCAAGGAACACTTGATGGACTCCAAATTCAACTTTGCCCATCAAGACCTAGCTGACTTCAGTGGTCCAGGGGGGACATATGTCTTGATTTAGTTGATTATACCATTTTCAGAGAGGAATGGCCTGGCTAGAGTTCTTGTTCTAATTACCTCCTGTTAAAGTGCACTAGAATTGCAGGTAGTACATAATGGATAATTAAAAAACACCTTCCTTTACAGTCTAAGAATTGGTCTACGTTCCATGGTTGGGAGAGTGTTGAGGAGCATCCAGCCTAGCAGGAAAGAGGGATCAAGCATGGAGTTAGCCTGGAGTCATTGCGAAAGAGCTAGGATTAAACCTCCACCCCCAAGTTAGAAATAGAATAACAGAGTTGGAAGGGACCTTGGAGGTCTTCTAGTCCAACCCACTGCCCAGCAGGAAACCCTTTGAAGCCTTTGAAGTTCTTTGAAGCCTTAGATAATTGTTCTCAATAGGCTGCCAGACTGGGAAGATTCCTGTATTATAAACAGAACATAATAAAGTAGTTAGCTTGAAATATGCACACATGGGTCCAGTTGTTTGAGGCTGACAGAGATTATCATAAATGGGCAAGTCGGATCTTCTCCCTTGTCCTTCTTCTGATCACCAGCCTTTTGACATTAAGTGAAAAGTGTTCACTCTTGAATTTGGGATAACCTATTTAGCATAATCCAACCTTTTCCCCTTAGCTTCCTCTCTGTACATGTCACTATTTTGATCATTGTATGTTTTTAAATGATTTACTATTTATTTTTGTTAGATTGGCTCAGGGAAAAAGAATACGCGAGCAGTGAGTGGTCCGTTCAGCACTCTTATTAAGAGAATCGTGACAGCTGCCTGTGCTTCCTGGCTCGCCTTAAAAAGGGAGTCGGCAGGCAAGCCGGCCAATAACAGATCTTCAAATCTCCTGCCGGTGGACTAGCCAATCCAGCGGGGATACCCATATACGGACATAACAATTTTCCTTGGGGGTTTTGTTTGATCTTGGGATAATGAATAGAATATAAATATAATAAATTCATAAACCAGAGATTTGCCTTTCCCAAATCTGTACTCTTTGTTCAGCTTGTTTTTGTCCAGGATACTTCCATTTTTTTCAGCACTTCTGAAGTTTCAGAACTCAAACGGATAGTCTGCAAAACAAAACAAAAGGGAAATCTCAGTCATGCTAACTTGCACAAAGTAGACTTTTCTACTTTGAATTCTCATCCTAACTCCACAATATTAATGCTGCTCCTAATTATTAAACACTGCTTACCATCCCTTTTTGAAAGGTTAGTAGCAACAGTTCTTCATCCCTGAAGTATCCAGACAACATGGTTGTGGGGTTGAGGGCAAATCTCCTCTCCACTTTGCTTGTCTATTAAATAGTAAAATACTATTAAAATGCCAGGAATATTGGATAATAAAGAATTAACTATTTCTTTGTGGTACCATTTATTTCACCCTCTGGTCTTTTCCACAGTTACTTAGCCTGTCCATTTTTCCTGAAGCGGAAATTAACCCAGGTGCTCATCAGGGCCAGTGACTGTTAGAAAAGAGCCAGTTTGCCAAGTTGTTAAAGGCTAAAGCTAGAAACCAAAAGACCAGGAGTTGTAGCCTTGCCTTAGGCACAAAGCCAACTGGGTGATTTTGGGCCAGTTACTTTCTTTTAGTCCTAGACAGAAGGTAAGGGAAAGCCATTTTCCCCAAAAAATTCTGGCCAAGAAAACTTTGTAGACTTGCCCAAGCAATCGCCATGAGTCAATAAAAATGATAATATCATATATTATCCAATATCATCTTCATAATATTCACAGCCATGTTCTCGTGTGAATTTGAATGATTAAAGGCTGAGATTGGCCTTTAATTCAGACTTGAATTCAGAAATTCTCTTTTTCTGAAAACTTTAATTCTGAGCTTTAAAGTACTGGTGAGAAGAAAAACTGCAGGCTGCTTTTTGATGTATGAACTGGACATATTTAGTGTGGTAACCAAGTGATTAGTTATAACTACCAAAGCATGATTAAGTTGCCGCATATCAAAATGCCATTGCATGCTTATATGTGTTGCTACTGACAGCTTGGGTCCTAATAAAAGTCAAGTAGGCAACCTACCAATTAGACCATTTGTTCCCCTTTACTGACAGCAAAATAACAGCCCCACTGGCAGTCTGCCTATAAAAGCGGTCCCTCAAGTCTCACCTAACATAGGCATTAATTAAATCAGTGACTTTCTGGACCACTTGCCATAACAAGATGCACTGATGGAAGTTAAAGTGTGTGGGTTTTCTATAAAGCTGACTTCCTACTGGTATTGCTAAAGTGCTGCTATTGGCATTATGTAAATATATAAAATGACAATAGTAATTTTTCTGTGGACACCTAAGCTTAAATATTCTATTCCTTATGGTAGAGAAAGAAAATTATTTTGAATTCTGGAGCCAAACGCTAAATATAGCAATATGAAACCTATATTTCAGTTTTGATCACAATACAATTTTGCTCTTATGGACATTTTTACATCAACTTCTAGTTTTAAAAAATGTTTCTTCTTCCCTGATAAATATGTAAATAGACCTGTATAAATGCCTTATAGCATACTGTATTTTTTATGTTTCTGTACCTTTGAGTCAGAAACGTTGAGTCACAAGCAAACTGTTGACTTCTGTTGATTTCCTAAACTAGACCATGATGATTTCCTGGCAAGATTTCAGAATTATATGCTTCCTAAGGCTAGGAGAGAGGCAATGACCCAAGGTCACCCAGCTGACTCTCTGCCTAACATGGGACTAGCACTCATGGTATCCTGGTTTCTAGCCTGGTGCTTTAACTACTCTACCAATCTGGTTCTCTCCTTACAATATTTGGGAAAAATTAAACTACTTTCATCAGATTTGGAACTTAGTTCTAGGTTTCCTACCACAAGTTTCAGAGAGCCTCTGTAGTTACTTCTCTGCTCACCCATTCTCATTTTATTTCTAAAATAATCTTGTAAGGTAAGATTTAACTAACAGAATAAGACTAAGCCAAGAACATGTTTGAGAAAAGGTAAACACGGGTCTTTTTTGGTCAACTTCTTCACACTACCACTATATCTTGTTGTTGTTAGTTGCAAAGTTGTGTCCAACCCATTGTGACCCCATGGACAATGTTCCTCCAGGCCTTCCTGTCCTCTACCATCCTCTGGAGTCCATTTAAGCTCATGCTGACTGCTTTGGTGACTCCATCCAGCCACCTCATTCTCTGCTGTCCCCTTCTTCTTTTGCCCTCAATCTTTCCCAGCATTAGGCTCTTCTCCAGTGAGTCCTTCCTTCTCATTAAGGGGCTAAAGTATTTGAGTTTCATTTTCAGGATCTGGCCTTCTACATCTATTGGTAGTAATAATGTATTTTTTGTAGAGACATGCCATATATTCAGGAACCTATGCTACTGAAAGAGATTTGTTAAAATTAAAATTAAAGAGATTAATTTTAGCTAGGTTGTTTTCCTCCAGGGAATATTCCTTATAAACATCCCCTTCTTTTTAGCAATGAAGGGGATCAAAAAAGAAACAGATGTGCTAGCATGCATTGTGCTGGAATTGCTGATGGGGAAGGAAGGATGATGTTCCTCTTGTTTTAACAGCATAAGCAAAGAGCAGTCAAAAGCCAGTAAAAGCAAATAAAGCTGAGTTATAATAAAAGCACAAGAGCAAACTAGGAAAGAATTGAAGAATATTTTGTAAAGAAGAGAGGAAATGTCCTTAAAAGGACAGTTTTCCTGATCCAGTCCCAAATACACAAATAGCTTTGAATTAGAATTGATTGCCTCAAATTTAGAATTTATTATAGATCCTATTAGAAGCTTTTCTACCATGAACAAGACGTGCAATTTAAGCCTTAGTAAGTCTTGTGAACAGTATCTATTTTAGTTCTGAAGCCTTTAAGTCTAAAGACTTACACTTTTTATTATAAACTGCTTTTATGCATAGAGCCATTGAAATATTGGCAAACATCTGGTTTTATTGTAGTTTTTAAGTGGAGTATTGTCTTTGATTAGGAAAAAAAAAATCTTCAATGGCTTGAGAAATGACATGTTAGATATCGCCAGTTCACCAAGGTCTCTAAAAATACACTCCAAGTTCTTAAATTTTACTAATTCACCTGAAAACATAGGCACAAATTTATTACTGAGGAGATTATGGTTGTGCTTATGCTTGATATTAAGATAGCCTGTTCAAAATGACTGTTATTGTATATATTACTATAAAGTATGGGTTCCATTTGGATTGTAACAATGTTATCAGCCTATTTATCTCTGTGATGGTCTGTTATCACTTCTTTATGTCCAACCTCAACCACAGAATTCTGTTTGGGGAAAATTTTCGAAGATAGAGATATTATATTGCCTGAAGACTCATCCTAAGCACACAGCTTCTATTGTGGAGGGAATATATCATTTGATGTCTGAAATATTTACAATAATCTGGGTAACAGGGAGGTGACCTGTTGCCACGTTTTGAAAAGAGTACTAATTTATTCTTTCCTAGATTTGCCCAGGATGTAGCACCTAAATCCTACTGTTATTTATTTGGAAATGTTTTTCTGTGTCAAGGAAAGCTTTATTTCTCTTCAGTTTGTCTCCAGTTGTGTGAACTCTCAAAGAGAAACTAATTCACCTCCAGCAGGAGTATGATCTTGTAGTATGTCTATAGATGTCATCTGCACCTCTATAACTGTCTGGTTTGGTTCTGCAACCCAACAAGACAGACACAGACTTCAGAGGATAATTAGAACTGCAGAAAAAACAATTACTACCAACCTGCCTTCCATTGAGGACCTGTATACTGCACAAGTCAAAAAAAGGGCTCTGAAAATATTTACAGACCCCTCACATCCCGGACACAAATTGTTTCAACTCTTACCCTCAAAATAATGCTATAGAGCATTGCATACCAAAACAACTAGGCACAAGAACAGTTTTTCCCCAAACACCATCACTCTGCTAAACAAATAATTTCTTTAACACGGTCAAACTATTCACTAAGGCTGCATTACTATTACTATTAGTCTTCTCATTCCTATCACTCATCTTCTCCCACTTATGACTGCATGACTGTAACTTTGTTGCTTGTATCCTTACGATTTATATTGATATTGTTTCCTTGTATGATTTGATTGCTTATTTGTACCCTATGACTATCATTAAGTGTTGTACCTTATGATTCTTGTCCAATGTATCTTGTCTTTTTATGTACACTGAGTGCATATGCACCAAAGATAAATTCCTTGTGTGTCCAATCACACTTGGCCAATAAAGAATTCTATTCTATGTTAAGAACAGGAAAAATATCCTATTTTGAGCTGCTTTGAAATATTACAATGAGATATTTATTATATTTGCAGGAAAATATGTATAAAACATGTGTACCTAAATTAAATGTACTGAACCTTATAGTTTCCAGATATGTTGAACTTCTTTTACAATTTCTAGCCAGTACAATGACTGAGTAGATAAGCTAGGAGAGATGTGTGTAAATTCAATGATGTTTATTTTCTGTTTTGTAAGGCCAATTCCCACTCTCTGATTCTGTCTAGAGTTTTGTGGTTTTTTTAAAAACAAAACACTCAGGCATCTTGTTTTAAGGTCAGAGGACTGTAAATTACAAAATGGATAGGGCTCTTAAGTGAAGCTTAGCTTCTTTACTGGAATGTCCATGTGACCATACAATTCCACCTGTAGGATTTCTGCTCAGTGATAATTAAATACACTGTATATTTTCCAGAATAGATTTGAGGCTAGCAATCTCAATCAACTAGAGAGAGGGAGCAAGACAATTGCTTAATAAGCTTGAAGCACTTCACATATCACTGAGGTTATCCTCCTTGCACATTATTCAAATATAACATCTGTAGTAGAATCAGATGTCACATTCTCTAACAGTCTCTAATGCTGAATTATCCATTCTCCTAAATGTGGTTTCCTGGAAAATAGAAGGTTAAAAGCTCAATGTAGAGAAGCTGATCTCATTAGTTCTTTAGCTGCATTGGATGGATTATTCAGCGGACCTGGATACAGGAGAGGTTAATCTAGATAGATTTCATTCAGATTGTCTGGCAGTAGAATCAAGCCAAGGGAGAAATGAATGATAGTTATTTTTACTATAAGATTGGGCTTTGTGTATTAGCCTTCAACTGCCAGTGACCTTTGCAAGAGCAATGTTAGCTACATTTACAAGTGCATTTGTAAAAGCAGATGGAGATCCTAAAATTCATCAATAACCCCCAAATGTAGAAGAAGAATCTTCCTCCTTCCTGCCCTGCCATTTGAACAATATGAGATATGACTGTGCTGGACTGGACTGTGTTTAGTGTAAATGTTCAGCAAATAATTTTTTTTCAGTCAAGGTTGACTCAGCCTTCCATCCTTCCAAGGTGGGTAAAATGAGGACCCAGATTGTTGGGGGCAATATGCTGACTCTGTAAACCGCTTAGAGAGGGCTGTAAAGCACGGTAAAGTGGTATATAAGTCTAAGTGCTATTGCTATTATTTTAAAAGGTATTGCTAATATAGATTCACGATAGCAGTTGTCATCTGTGAGTAGTCTGGCTTTTGTGGGTGTCTCTCACTTATCTTCAGCAGTCACTAGACAGTCTTAAAATTGAAATCCACTTAAATGATGACTAACCACCATTAATCCTGAAATGCCATCCAATGGAGCAAGGATTATATCCACAGAGTATTTTCAAACTGCAATGAAAGCAGAAGTTAGAATTTCTTATATAAAATGCTCAGTGAAGCCAATACTAATATGATGGAATGCTGAACTTCACATAATTTTTACAGTTTAGAGCATCCCTCATAGGGAACCAACTTAGTGCCAGACGCTATTACATATTATGCATTTCTGATTCAGACTCTTCAAGCAGCCATACCTTTTTGCCCAAAGTTTCCTAAACTGATAAATCAGTTTAAACTTGGGAAAGGGAAGACTTGTTATTCCTAGAACTGATTAAAAATAACTCTGGAAAGTGAGCTACCACTGTGGTTGGGTTGTTTATATGTAATGATGGCACAATTGGATCTTGGCATTAATCAATTTTTTAATTTCATTTAAAAAGTTAAAATACAAACTAAGAAAGAAAGAAAGAAAGAAAGAGAGAGAGAGAGAGAGAGAGAGAAGAAAGAAATTTTCTACAAAAACAAGACACTGAAAAAAAGTGCATTAAAAATACACAAACATGCATACTGTACACATTTATTTATTTTATTTATTTTGTCGCATTTCTATGCTGCCCAACTCCCAAGAGATTCTGGGCGGCTTACAACAGAGAATAAAACAATGCAACAATATCCCATACAAAAGTTAAAAGAAGACACTAAAACATTAAAATGTTAAAACACATATACTCCAATTTGTGGCCGGGTCTCACAAGACCACTATAACGAGATCAACGGCCCCAGGCCTGCCGGAAGAGCCAGGTCTTCACCGCTTTCCGGAAGGCCAATAGGGTGGGGGCAGTCCAGACTTCAGGAGGTAATTGGTTCCAGAGAGCCGGGGCAGCCACAGAGAAGGCCCTCCTCCACAGGCCCGCCAGCCAACATTGTTTAGCTGATGGGACCCGGAGGAGACTGACTCTGTGGGATCTTACTGGTGACTGGGAGCTATGTGGTAGAAGGCGGTCTCAAAGATAGCTTGGTCTTGAGCCATCTAGGGCTTTAAAGGTAATAACCAACACCTTGAATTGCGCCCGGAGACTGATAGGGAGCCAGTGCAGCTCGCAGAGAATTGGTGTAATGTGGGTGTATCTAGATGCACCCACTATAACTCGCGCAGCTGCATTCTGGACCAACTGTAGTCTCTGAACACTTTTTGAGGGTAGCCCCATGTACAGCGCGTTGCTATAGTCCAACCGTGAGGTGACAAGGGCATGAGTGACTGTGAGGAGAGCCTCCTGATCCAAGTAGGGTCGCAAATGGTGCACCAGACGAACCTGTGCAAAGGTTCCCCTAGCTGCAGCTGTCAGATGTTGTTCCAATCTCAGCTGTGAGTCTAGAAGGACACCCAAATTGCGAGCCCGTTCTGAGGGGGGCACTTTCTCTCCCCCCAGAACCAAGGATGGACATATTATCTCCTTTTGTTGAATACTGATAAATATATTGCAATAATATTAGTTTTTTACCCATTGTATGGGTTTTAATATCAATTCAATTAAAAAGGGAAGAGGGAAAATGCCTGCAAATTATCACCCAATGTGTTTGTAAAACATACTAGCACCTGGTCAGACATTCATACTGTAAGATGATGAGTAGGTCATCAGACTATTTTCAACCAAGAAATAGACTACTTTTAGAGGAGATAAAATTATGAATTATAAGGGGATTAGGCTGAAAAGATACAGAGTATACAAATAAGTCAAGGTATATGGTTTTTTTTAATGCTTTTATTGGTTTCTAAGCAAAACCTTGAGTGCATTACTTGGGAGAAATTATGGGGAAAACCCGAAGGCCACGCCAATCAATTTCTGCTTGCTTACTCGGATGCAAGACAGCTGAACATTGTTTTAAACATAATAATGTCTACTACTGTGAATATTATATAAGGCTGCATTTTTGCTCCATTAACACACTGGCAATTAACAAAAAAGAATTTCATCTACTAAAACTTGTGCACACATGTATTACTTTACACAAATGATGCAGTGATCCCATTGCAAACACTAATAGACCTAAACATTTGCTTTAAACACGTTACTTTTGACAATTATTATGAATTGGGGGCTCACACAGCATCAATTTTGTCAAACGTTTAATACTGTAAGGTATTAAACAGGCTTATGCATTCTGAAAACCCAAAGGGGAACCATAATTAACCATCAATCAATACATTTTTAAAATAAAATAAAATAATTGAAACTAATGGCAATTAGTTGGCAATGTATGAGGAATTTAGTACAATTCCTCTGAAGCTGGTATACAAGTCAATCAAATAAAAAGCCATTGATATATGAGCATTTAGTACAGTTTATGCAGTTTAATGAGAGAAAGGCAAGGGGCTCAGAAAGAAGCATATTCAATTTAATGAGAGAAATATGAAGTACGAATTCAGAGAGCAGCAGAGGAAAGGAAAGAAGTTAAAAGAAGTGATTTACTTCATACACTGCTAGGCTATGAGGGGAGAAGCCTGAAGATGCAAGATCAGAGATGCTTGTCACAATGAAGAAGCCAGAGTTTGGGAGGCTTCCTGCCATAACAAAGAGGAAGATAATGTACCGTAAGATGTTCCATATACGCAGAGGTGGTATTCAGCAGGTTCTGACCAGTTCTGGAGAACCAGTAGCGGAATTTTGAGTAGTTCGGAGAACCGGTAAATACCAGCACTGACTGGCCCCACCCCCATCTATTCTTTGCCTCCCAAGTCCCAGCTGATCAGGAGGAAATAGGGATTTTGCAGTATCCTTCCCCTGGAGTGGGGTGGAAATGGAGATTTTACAGTATCCTTCCCCTGCCACGCCCACCAAGCCATGCCACACCCACCAAGTCATGCCATTCCCACCAAGCCACGTCCACAGAAATAGTAGTAAAAAAATTTGAATCCAACCACTGCATATGCGTACATGTGTACAGAGGCGCTGAGGGAAGAAACATTTGCACCACAAAATTTAGGAATTTAGATAGGTAAAATAGAGGATTTTTTTTTCTTAACTGAAGAGGGAAAGGCAAAGGAAAGAAAGAAAAATCACCTTTTCTTTGAACAATGTATATAGAGTTCTAGTCCTTGAGGTAGGTGATTGGAAAAAAAAAACCTGAAGATCAGAATGAAATTCTGGCACTGTTTTATATTTAGAAAAGTCTTTGCTTTGCCATTTTGGGATGGGTCAATGTTTGGTCCTCATGAAGGAAAAATCCTGATGCCAGCAATAGATATGTGAGCTGCCAGGGAGGTATCAGCCAGGAAGGTAGTCAAATGAAAAAATGAAGGATAAAATTGGGGAAAATATGATGTTTAATGCCTCCTTTTTCTTCTCATATTGGGATGTCACTATTTTCGGTCCTCAAGAAGTAAAATTCCTGATCCAAGTGGTAGGTCCATGGTTGGAGTCTGTCGAAGAGATGGTTGAATGTGAAAATGAAGCCAGAATTAGATTCTTGACAATTTTTTATTATCTGTCTGTCATCTATCTATCTATCTATCTATCTATCTATCTATCTATCTATCTATCTATCATATCATCATATCATATCATATCATATCATATCATATCATATCATATCATCTAATTTATATAGCTTGCTATCTCATGATTTTAGGTATCTTTAAGTGATGTACAATAGTTGGTAAAAAAGGATGCATATATAAAAACAGACATTTAAAAACCAACATTGAAATGGAGTTGACTAACAATACACACATACACACACACAAATATCTTAAGCAGAGACAGAGTACATCCCCCTCAATAGTGGAGTCATCTAAATAGATCTCTGGTTTCCGAGGATCCTCAGGCCTGATGACCTAACCAGGTCTTGAAGGATTTCCAAAACATTAAAGGGGATGAAGCTAACTTAATGTTAAGAATGTTCTATAAGATAAACACCATAGCAGAGAAAGCCTACTGGCTGGGACCCACCAAATGTGGCTCCCTGGCAGATGGTATCCACACCATCACCTCTTTAGATCTAATGGGTCAGGCTGATATAATGGGGGAGATAACTTGTTCCAATAACAGACACAACTGGTGCACAAATATGTAGACCAGTGAAATACAGTGGACATAATATACTTAGACTTCAGCAAGGCATTCAACAAAGTAGACCACAACCTACTTCTTGGTAAGCTAGAAAAAAGTGGGATAGATAGGATCACCACCAGACGGATTCATAACTGGCTGACAAACCATACTCAATGAGTAGTCCTTAATGGGTCTACATCTACATGGAGGGAAGTAAGCAGCAGACTACCACAAGGTTCCTTCTTAGGCCCAGTACTCTTCAATATCTTCATAAATGACTTAGATGAGGGAATAGAAGGAGAATTTACCAAATTTGCAGATGGTACTAAACTTGCAGGAATAGCTTTCACTCTAGATGATAGGCTCAAGATCCAGATGGATTTTGACAGACTTGAACACTGGGCCCTATTTAACAAAATGAAATTCAATGTAGAGAAAAGTAAAGTCTTACACTTAGGCAAGAAAAAACAAAAGTACACATATAGACTGGGTGAAACCAGGCTTAATAACAGGAACTGTGAGAGGGATCTTGGAGTCTTAGTGGACAACCAGTTAAATATGAGGTAGCAGTGTGTGGTGGCAGCCAAAAAAGCCAATGCAATCCTAAATTGCATTAACAGAGGGAGACAATAAAGATCAAGTGAGGTACTAATACCACTCTATAAAGCCTTAATAAGACCACACCTAGAATATTGCATCCAGTTTTGGTCCCCATACTATAAAAAAGATGATGAGACTCTAGAAAAAATGCAGAGACGAGCAACCAGGATGATTAGGGGACTGGAGACTAAAACATATGAAGAATGGTTACAGGAACTGGTGTTGTGACCTAGGCCCAAGTAGTTATTACCAGACACAATCAGTCCTAAACAAACATATTTTATTAGAACAGCTGAGAATTCCCAGCTTAGTCCAAATTAATTCCAAAACAAGTCCTTCAGAAAAAGTATTTTGGCCTTATCACAAACTTTTGTCTTCTTTGGCACCCTGCTAAGGCTTTTCTTGGCAAAGTCCCACGAAGAAACAAGAGATGCCTACAAGAAACAAATGTAGTAACGTTGCTTTCCTACAAAGAGCCCAAGAGCCACTGCTGCTCTTTTAAGCCTTATGGGAGGGGCCAATCATCTCCTGGCCTTACTCCTGAGTCGTCCTTTTTGCTTTAGCTGCTCTTGCCTTCTGGCAGCTCTTCGCATGCGTGCACTAGGAACAGGCTCCTCCTGTTCCTCTGCCTCTCTGCTGTCCGCCTCTGGAGGCTCTGGAGTCTGCTCATCGCTCCCAGATGGCCCTGGCCCAATCTCTGCCTCTGACACAGAGCCCTTGTCCGGGCCTTCCCCTGACTCCAGGACTGGCCCATTGTCCTCCCCAGCTTCCTCACTGTCCGACTCCACTGCCAACTCCGCAGGCTGCTGGTGGACCACAACAACTGGTAATGGCTAGTCTAATGAAGAGAAGGACCAGGGGAGACCTGATAGTAGTGTTCCAATATTTGAGGGGCTGTCACAGAGAGGAGAGGGTCAAGTTATTTTCTAAGGCAACTGAAGTCTAGACAAGGAATAATGGATGGAAACTGATAAAGGAGAGATTCAACCTAGAAATAAGGAGACATTTTCTGACAGTGAGAACAATCAACCAATGGAACAGCTTGCCTTCGGATGTTGTGGGAGCTTCACCATTGGAGACTTTCAAGAAGAGATTGGACTGCCATTTGTCAGAAATGGTGTAGGGTCTCCTAGCTTGAGCAGGGGATTAGACTAGATGACCTACAAAGTTCCTTCCAACTCTGTTAATCTGTTAAAGATTTAACAGATTAACTGTTTAATCTAAAGCTGTACAAAGGCCCTCCTAGCCACAACCACAACCTGCTTCTTGAGCAGCAGTCAAGAGTGTAGGAAGATTCTCAGATTGCTCACTAAATCTGTCTGAAACAGTATATCTCCATCTCGCACTAAAAGTAATATTGTACTGGAACCAGGAAACCTCAAAGCCCACTTAGTCTTACAGGTTTTGCTGAAGCCTATTGTTCTTTATTCAGACATCCATAGCCTGCAGACAGTAGGATAAGATGTTCATGGCATTGCTTTGTTTGTAATGGACCCAGTTTGTGGGGGCAATAAGCTGACTTTGTATAAATATACAAAAGAATGCAAAAGAACGCTATTGCTTAGTGTATTGTAAGCCGCCCTGAGTCTCCGGAGAAGGGCGGCATATAAATCAAATAAAAAAAAATAGACCTACTGGGGAAAAATGGAAAGCAAGGAAGTCAGAAAGAACCAACAAAAACAACTACAACAAAAAGTGTCTGATGTACTGTTTGGCTAAGCAACTGAGTTAAGCTAACGCCTTCTCTCCTGGTCTGAGCAAAAGAATTACAAAAGATTGACAGCACTAAAACAATTTTCCCTACCCCTTTCAATAATAAAATGTGGATAAATTATTGAAAAACAGGTGACTGTTGCTCTGAATAACAATAGGAAACAATAGATGAAGCTCAGGATTCTTGCAACATTACCTTATGCAAATTTTATTTTGCTACATCTGCCAGTGTTTCACCAAGAGCCAGTAATCAGTAATGCAAATGTGAAGAGTTGATGGGGATAGTGCCCAATCATAGCTGAAAAGGTCATTCTTGTGTTATATTAATATCAATGTATATTGCTACTAGAATTTAATGCACACAGAATCGTGGAAGGTGACACTGAGCTTCAAACTTTTTCCCAAGTAAATATGCACATCCAATTCCTTCAAGCATATAGTGGTATCAGTTTAATTGAAGAAAGAAACTGTTCCCAGCAGTTAAGATGTTTGATCTGTTGGATTGACCATAATACTATTTATTCCTTGTGCTCAATGGTGTCCAATTCTTGGACACTGCCTGGACAAGAAGTTGGCAAGGTGTTTAGAAGTGGTTTGTTATTGTCTCTTTGGACTATGTCAGGCCCAGCCCAAGAATGACATAGAACAATTCAGCCATTCTTCTTCCTTTTACTTACATACAATAGACAGAATCTTGCAAGACTAAATCAATACCATTCTCACCCTAATGGATATATTCTGGGAAATTCTAGGGAGTTGTTATCCTAACTCTCTGTCTCTGATCTAGCTTTGGGTTATGTTGCCTCTTGTCTAATGCACCCTCCTTGGAATGGTCTTGATTTTCCAACATTGATGGAACATTAATAATCTGTGGATTTATGGAATAATGAGAAAATGTGCTATAACTATAGGTTGGGATATGAACACCAACCTCTACAAGGGAGAATCAAACCAGGCAATCTGATGAGAGCTGGGTCATGCTAACATGATGCAAACCATACCCTTTTTTGTACAACCACAACCAGATGGGACGGAGCTTGTGGTATAACATGATTTTTTATTATTATTAAAGCACAAGAGCTTGCAAATACCCTGGGGGGGGGGGGTAAACAAACAAAGGCAGCACCTGAGACAGCAGCTCATTGATATGCAATTGATTAATGACAGCATTTCCACAAGTATAATTTCTTGGCATTAGACTCATGGTTCAAAGACAATGGAATACTTAAATAAGGTGTTGTGTCTTCTCTTGAATGTGCTATCCTCGATGATTTTTGAGACAGAGTGATGAAATTTATGTCAAATATCCTTTTACATTACTACTTTATATAGTGTAATACCTGTTAAGAACTTATGAATGTTTCTAAATTTCCCAGAAAGTCCAATAGTCATGACTCCAACATTATATAACAAGAGCCAAATTTTTTTCTGGGGCTCTGCTGGCTATAGATATGGATATGGACTGATTAAGAGGAAGTTTATGAAGATACTTTGATGGTAGGTAGGACGAGTAATTTAACATTTCTATGGTTTAATATTCTATTAGTTTAGTACTTTGTATCCTAGTATTTTAATACCAAGTTTTGAGGTAGATTTTTAGTAAGTTTAGCTTTTTTAGCCTTTTATTTTTTTATTCTTCTGGCAGCTCAATGTTTTACTATTTGCTAATAGGTTGATAGTTTACTTGTAGTAGGTCAGCTTTCAATTCTTTTTTTAAATACATAAGATTTAAGGCAAACAAATGGATGCCATTGGATGTATTCTTCTGTATTGGTACTCAAAACCACTAGGTTGCCCAACTATAGGCTAAGGAAGCATAAAGGACATGGGTAAGGGGTACGAAGGGAAAAGAAACATGACAGTTTTCCAAAGAAGGGAAAATTAAAGGGATTTTAATTCATTTCATTCATTTGATGTGAAATATTTCAAAACCAAGAGAGCAGGATGCAGAAGACAGCAATGTTGTGGAGGTCATGTTTTAATCTTTACTGATAAACCTGTAAAGCATTTGGAAACTCCTTTGGATATAATCTAATTTATTCCTTTCAAAAGTAAAATTGGATTGGTTGCCTTCTTCATGATAAACCATGGTTTCTCACCATTTAGAATCTCAGGAAAGGCTTTTATAATACCTCAAATTACAATATCCTAGAAAATGCACTATATTCATAGGAAAGTATTCCTAATGCAAAGTGTGAAAGCATGCAATTTAAAAAGGTTAAGCTTGTGTGACCTAGAGATTGCTTGAGCATTTGGGACCAAGAACTTTATATCAATGCTATTGTTCAGAATAATTCAGATGCACATTCAGGGATGTGAGAAGCATATTTGGTTCCCCAACCAAAGGGTATAAAAAGGTTATTAATTACACTGAAGATTGAATAAATTAATTCAGTAGGAAACGTGAAGTAGTTTCTGCTCATGGATCAAATGTTCCACAATTTGCAAATGGTAATTGTCAAGTGGATGGCATTTATTCAAAACCCAATTGAAAGGTTTCTCTGTTACTACAGTCTTTTTTTTTTTATTGCCAATGCTTCCAAGTTCATAAAAATTGGAGTCTGGCCAACAGACACTTGAGCTTATCATTAAATGAATTGTGAAGAATAAGGTGTCTAGAGTTAATGGCCTTCCTTTTTAGCTTGGTCAGAGAAAAATGCATTCCTTTAAAAGAAATCAAACTTTAATATGGAAAAAGTGGGTATAGTGGGACCTAGGAATCATGCCTTTTCTTTGGCAGCTCCTAGCCAGTGGAATACTCTTCTCCTTGAGTTCCATTAGCCCCCACTGTCTCTAACTTCCAGAAGGCCTACAAAACCTGTTCTTCCCTCAGCACTGATGTAGGGAGTGGTGAAAGCTTAAAGATAATGTTATTGGCTGAATCAGATAGACAGGTTGTATCATCAGGATTTTTGCTTTTGCTTTTATGACACTTGTTTTTAACCAATTTTGTATAATACAATAAAATGTAAATAATCTTAACTGTATTGACTTGCATAGAACACTAAAATGTTCTGGCAAAAAAAAAACCTGTATCTGAAATCAAATAGATAGTAAGTGAGCCTTCTAAAGTGAGCCATTCTACAAAAGGAGCATTCCTGTCTAAAAGGCAATCTCATTCTCATGAGCCACATTACTTCTGATAGCAGTGGGTCCCTGAAGGCTTCAGACATAGGTTAGGGGTTCAGGCAGGTATATATATATACACACAGAGAGAGAGAGAGAGAGAGAGAGAGGGAGGGAGGGAGGGAGGGAGGGAGGGAGGGAAACAATGGCAAAGGAGAAGACTTTATGTCTTGAAATGTTTGTCAACTAACATAGTACAATTGTAAGATAAGATTGAAGACAACTTTCTTCTGAATTGGTTTCTGCTGGTAGCCCCACTTGTGGTAGTGGGGGCATGGAGAACTCCTAGTCTTGGCTCTTTGAAAAGGTCTTTGAGAAGGTGCTCAGAGTCAGCTTGAACTAGAAAGAAAGAAAGAAAGAAAGAAAGAAAGAAAGAAAGAAAGAAAGAAAGAAAGAAAGAAAGGAAGGAAGGAAGGAAGGAAGGAAGGAAGGAAGGAAGGAGAGAGGGAGGGAGGGAGGGAGGGAGGGAGGAAGGAAGGAAGGAAGGAAGGAAGGAAGGAAGGAAGGAAGGAAGGAAGGAAAGAGTGGTGATATTGAGCCGGTTCTATCTGGTTCGGGTGAACTGGTAGCAGCAGTTCAGCCCACCCGCCTGGACGTAATCACGTCCCATTTATCCATGTTTTTGATGCTCTGCGCATGTGCGGAAGGCGCACACTCACATTTGCGAACCGGTGGCGAAGGTAAGTGAATACCACCCTTGGAAGGAAGGAAGGAAGGACGGAAGAGAGGAAGAAAGGAAGGACGGACGGAAGAGAGGAAGGAAGGACGGAAGAGAGGAAGGAAGGAAGGAAGGACAGAAGAGAGAAAGGAAGGAAGGAATGGAAGAAGAAAGATAGGTAATGGAGCTTTGAACTGCTGTTTCAAGTGACTGAAAGAGACAATTCTTGGCTTTCATTTCAGTGTTGTATAAGAGTAATTTTAATTTTATGTTTGTGTTTTAATCTTATTATAACAGGGATATTAAGCTAGTCAGACTTTCAGGATTGGAGCAATATAAAAACCCAAGCAAACAAACAAGCAAGCTTGTGTTGGAACAACTTGGAGAAAACTTAGCACCTTCCTTTACCTCTCTTATCAATTGTATTCCATAATGGCTGTGTACAATAAAGTAACATAAGTTCAGTAAATGCAATTTGACTATATATGTTTTTAACTAACACAATTTTGGTGGAAGCACAATGGGAGATTGTCCACTTGGGCTCCAGATAGTTGGAGCTTGCACAACATAGATGATTGGCAACAAGCTTGTACAACATACAGTCCACAGACTGCAAGTAGCCCACCAAACAGCTCATGCAAACCACTGGGACTATTTTTTGTAAGTAATAAATATAGTTTTTTTTTTTTAAAAAAAGTAATTCACCGCCACCGTCATTTTTATGTCCCCATAAAAATGTGCTAGTGAGGCAGGGGTGAAATTTAGCAGGTTCTGACAGGTTCTGGAGAACCAGTAGTGGAAATTTTGAGTAGTTCGGAGAACTGGCAAATACCACCTCTGGCTGGCCCCAGAGTGGGGTAGAAATGGAGATTTTGCAATATCCTTCCCCCAAGTGTAGGGAGGGAATGGGGATTTTGCAGTATCCTTCCCCTGGAGTGGGGAGGGAATGGAGATTTTGCAGTATCCTTCCCCTAGAGTGGGGTGGTAATGGAGATTTTGCAATATCCTTCCCCTGGAGTGGGATGGTAATGGAGATTTTGCAATATCCTTCCCCTGCCATGCCCACCAAGCCACGCCCACCAAGCCACAGCACACCCACTAAGCCATGCCCACAGAACCGGTAGTAAAAAATTTTGAATTTCACCACTGTTCTGAGGACCTTCAACCTTCACAGGGCCAGCTCCAGCATTGCTGCCATTCTGCTTAGCCCCCAAAAGCTGATTAGTATACCAGGTATTTCTTTGCGCCTGTGATTATTTTTAATTATCAGTGTGACTCTTTCTCCTCGACCTTGTGCAGGTCTGCCTTAGAATAGTAAAAGAAAGAACAAGTGATGCTAGAAAAAAAATTGTCATGTCAGGAAAGAACATTGTGGGTGAGTGATGGACAGTACTCTGACACTGAGCTGAAGGAACAATCACAGAGTCAGGTACACAATTTAAATTTCAAGAGTTGGAAATCTGAATAGTAGAAAGGCTGCAAAAGTTAACAGAATAAGAGAATGAAAACTTTAAAGATAGGAAAGAGGGTAGGCCAGTTGTTTAAATCTGCATCTACCTTTTCTGCAGTCTTTCAGAACAGCTGTTGTTTATGTAAACATACTTAGTTGAACTAATACCAGATTCTTTAAAAAAAAAAGTTGTTTCTCAAATCTATGGGGAACAACATTCATTTTAACTAAACCACTCCACTATCTGAAAGCAATTCCCAAGTTTGAAAAGTTAGATTAAACCGCAAATTAAATATTTTTTGGCATTACAGTTTACTGAAGATCTGGATAAATTGAAATAGAAAGAGATTTAGAAATATTATTTCTGCAAATGTCCTAAGAAGAGAGAGCAACAAAAAGCCAATGAATCAAGTTAAAGTTTGTGTGTCTGTCCATTCATTCCCAATGACCTTTCTTAACGGCGCTGCAAAAATTCAGATGAGACACAGAAATGTTTATATTGTGTCTGTTCATTCTAAAAGATGATGTACTGCAAAGCAACAATACAAGTAAAAGCAATAATAAATGGAATAGGTTCTTTCAGATGTGTACCCTGAATGCGAGAGTTGTTGTCTGTATAAATATATTCTGGTCAATAGAAAAGCAAAAGCCTTATGCATTTTATCAGCATCAGCAAATTCAGCAGACATCCAATTTCATCACTGCTTTTACATGTGCCGATCCATTCTGTTCCAACAATAAGAGAAAGGGAAAAATGAACATCATGTACGTTTTGGAAGTGAACATATTTTTAATGCTAATTTGTCAAAAGAAGCATAATTATCACTTCCAGTGAGTCATGATTTTTCAGCAAGATACATTTCAATCCATACACAAAAAGAAAATTTGCAGAGGCACCACATTTGAATTTTATGCAGCACTTGATAATAAAGGCCTATCTGGGTTATTGCTATATGAATAAATAAGACCCTTCAGAATCCCTTGTGACTTTAGTGCCATATTGTATCATCCCACTCCTGAGGAGAAAGTCTGCTAATAAAAGTAAATGGGAAGATGTGACTATTATTTTTTTTCAAAAACACATAATCATAGCAAAGCAACTTGAAGAGTTTGTCCCCAAATGCAAAATTGAAAAGAATTTTATTTTTTTTTAAAAAAAGAATCTCCATCTCCTCTATCAATGCAAACAATATGTTATACAAAACTAGATAATGGAATGTTATTTCCAACATTACAGATGCTCCCTTGCTTCTGCAGTTATTCCTTTTTTGCTCTTTCAATCATTATTTTCACTCATATCTAAACTGAACATGACTCAGAGATAGTTAAACATATTGAAGTCAGATATAGATATAGTGATTTATGTGTGTGCCTCTTCATTTCTTGTGATGATAATCCAATAGGGTTTAAATTCCATCAAACAACACCTACTGTATATCCTTTTTTAATATAATTTTATTGGAAATTTTAATAACAATATTAAAAGACATTGCAAGTTAAACTCAGAAAGAAAAGTAAAACAGAGACTAAAAGATATAAAGGAAAAAAGAAAGAAAAAAGAGGAAGAGGCAGAACTAAGAAAAGGAGAAAAATATTTAAAGAAGTCACTTCCAGTCACTTCATCACAAGTATGAGCAGACTTAGAAATTCATCATCCTCTGTATGATACATGGAAGTATTTCTTCTTCCCATAACCTATCCCTGATTGATATGCAAATTCATATATTATTAACATTTCAGTCCTGGTGTCAGCAAAAAGTCCACATGCTTTGTATTATCTTGTAGCAAAAGTCTTAATATTTCAAATTTTCCTGGTTTCTTAATTCATTTATAACTTTCTTGAGTTAAAGTCTTATTTAACTTTTATTTATTTATTTCAAATTCTTTAATTTTTTAAGTTAATGGTTATTTTTTCTTTTATTCTGGAATGAAGGTAAACTCACCATGTGGCTTTGGATACTAATTATTTTGAAGATCTTTAATACTCTTAGGATATTTAATTAGTTAATTTTTAAAAGTAATTTGACACTGTGGTTAATTAACCCAGTGTCCTTCGAAAGGCTCTGCCATGGTTGAGAAGTTAATGGTTTCTCTGGTGCCTCCTGGTGCTCAAACCTGTAAGCAGCCACTGTCCTGTGATCCCTTCACGAGGAGTAGCTATCTGGAGCATAAGTGGGCAATCTGCCATCCTCTCCTTTTCCTGAGAGGTTCTTAAGGGTTGATCTATTCACCCATCCTTTGATCATGGCCATTATGCCATCTCTTTTCATTCAGAGATATGTTAGTTAATCATTCCTCACTGAGAATTCAACAAAGCCTATTTCCAATGCACATTTTTTTTAAAAAAAAACCTCTACCATTTTAAATTTTTAAATAGCTATTTAACTTTTTTGGGGCTTATGGTCTCTGATTTAAAGAGAAGACAGAGGAAGAGAAATTGGAAAGGTTTAATCTGCCCTACTATTTAGGTAGCCTTCTTCAAGGGTATGCTGAGAATCAATTAGATGTTCATGATTAGACTATAGTGGTGGACAGTAGAAAGAAAAGTTTATAATCCCTTTGAGTTTCTCGAAGGACAAGTAGACTAAAACTGAAATTAACCCGAATATTTTAGAATAGAATAGAATAGAATAGAATAGAATAGAATAGAATAGAATAGAATAGAATAGAATAGAATAACAGAGTTGGAAGGGACCTTGGAGGTCTTCTAGTCCAACCCCCTGCTTAGGCAGGAAACCCTACACCACTTCAGACAAATGGTTATTCAGCTGTTCTTAAGAGCTTCCAGTGTTGGAGCATTCACAACTTCTGGAGGCAAGTTGTTCCACTGATTAATTGTTCTAACTGTCAGGAAATTTCTCCTTAGTTCTAAATTGCTTCTCTCCTTGCTTATTTTCCACCCATTGCTTTTTGTCCTACCCTCAGGTGCTTTGAAGAATAGCTTGACTCCCTCTTCTTTGTGGTAGCCCCTGAGATATTGGAACACTGCTATCATGTCTCCCCTAGTCCTACTTTTAGAAACAACCAATCTACATATAGAAGTATGTGACATACATAATCCCAGTTTGTGTCAGGAAAAACATTTCTATCACCACTGGGGCAAACAAAGACAGAATCTCAAATTGCTGCTATGAAAAAAGTAGTTTTAAATGGTGTCTCTTCCTTCTCCCCCGCCTCCGCTTCCTTCTTGATAACTACAATATCAATTACAGGAAATATATATTTGTATAGCTCCAGATTAGTTTGTTATTCCCTTCCTCAAACAGTGGGAGATTAGACTGACCTTTCTAGGGTTGTCTTACTTTGGTCTTCATGATTACAGCTTGAACTATTTTGTGGTTTTCTTGGTTACTTTTAAAAAAAATGAATGTGTGTGTTGTTTTAAAGTGATTATACCCTTATAATCAATTATAAATACAAGTAAATGAATGAACAAGGAAATAGATTGTGACCTGAGAGTTATATCAGAAGTATTTTCTGTTCAATTTGGGTTTAGCAACACAGGCTAAACACATCAGAATGCTTAAAGATTCAGTCTTCCTGGCTGGCATTTGAACTGACCTGATCTATATTACCTACAATAGTTTAGAATGCAATAATTCTGTAGGTTTTGCATTTCTCAAAATTCAAGATTCAAAAACTGAAAACTCTTTATAGACATTTTGCATGAAACAGAAAAAATGCACTTATGATTTGTTGTTTTGATGACTAGAAAAACATTGGATAATAGAAGAAAGTAATAAAATAAGGGATAACTTTGTAGTTATATTTGCATTTGCTGTAAAGAAAATTGGAAGCAACTTTCTTTCTACACTTTTTCTCCCCCCCTTCTCTCTGTCTCAGTATGTTCTCTTTATTCTGTATTAGTTCCTGAGTTTCTGATAGTTTTTATGCTCTCTTTAAAATTTGTAATAACATTTATACACACCCAGGTATTTAGGAAAAGTTCAAAAGTTTGCATACTGTTTGCAGCATTCTAGTAGGATTAATAAATATAATAGCCTATGAATTTAAAATATGTTATGGTTCATGTTTTTATAGCCTAAAATCACTAAAAGCTTACATTACTATAAATTTGCTTTTAAGGTCATTCAAGACATACTATTATATTTAAATGCTGTGGTGGGGAAAAGTGATGTCTCTAAAAATACTCATGTAGCATTAGCACTTTATTAAAGACATTGACCAGCTTAAAAAAGAAAGAGAAAACAAATTGTGAGACAGCAAGTGAAATCCAACAATTATAAAACTCATATGGTCAAAGTATGACATATTTTACATATACTAAAAGATTTAGACACATTAAGAGAAATAAAATTCCACTGATCAGGTAGTAATAACTTTAAATAAAATTGAATAAAATAAATAAAATGGATTCAAATGTCCTGAAAAACTGGCTGGTTGAGAATTAACTATATAGGACATCTTTACAATGGGAGCAATATAACATGAGGTAATTTTTCAGAAACCCTTTCACCACAGAGGGCAACTTTGTTTTCAAATGGGATATTCTCCAAAACAACTGTTGGTAGGTTATTCAAACTTGCCAGGGGTAAGATTCTTCTGAATTGGAGAAGTATTATTTGGCTTAAATTATCTAGCTATTTGAAAAAAATAATATTGAATCATTCTCCAGAAACACACCTTTGAATATGGCAACCAAGTTTGATTGGGCTTCCAAATCCTTGGCACAATGTTTAAAGACTACCTATGCATACTCTTAACCTATCCCCAGGACTGTATTAAGCGGAAGACCATGGCATTTAAGTTTTTCATACAGTGTCCTATGCCAAGATGAAACAGAATAATCACTTAAAATCAGAGCTGTTCAGTCCAAAGGAGGGAAAATCAATTTTAAGCAAGAACTTCAATCAACTATGTGTTTGAAATTTGGTCGCATCAACTTCAGGATGCAAGACCACATTAGGAACACATTTGTGTGACTTGAAACATGTTCCTTAAGAATTTAAAATGCAGCCTCTCTAAAAGGGGTGAAAGAGCTATGTGGTTCAGTTGTGCCTGAACTTTAACTGAAAATGCACCAGGTATGAATAATACACCTCTAGCATAGTAATAGGACTACAGCAGTGGTGGGATTCAAAATTTTTTACTACCAGTTCTGTGGGCGTGGCTTGGTTGGCATGGCATGGCTTGGTGGGCATGGCAGGGGAAGGATACTGTAAAATCTCCATTCCCTCCCCACTCCAGGGGAAGGTTACTGCAAAATCCCCATTTCCTCCCGATCAGCTAGGACTCAGGAAGCAGAGAATAGGTGGGGGTGGGGCCAATCAGAAGTGGTATTTACCGGTTCTCCAAACTACTCAAAATTTCCACTACCATTTCTCCAGAACTGGTCAGAAATTGCTGAATACCACCAATGGCACTAGATAATGTTTTAGATAACATATTATATATGTGCTATGCATTTATTTGTGGCATGAAACACTACATTTAAAAAAGGTTAAAAGAATGCTTTTCCATAATATTAAAACAATGTAATGTGTTTTATGGTGTTATTAATTTGAAGTTACATTATGTTTCCTATTTATATCTATACATATTTGTAACTCTCTTAGTAACATCAAAAATGCAACTTCTGGAATAGCAATTGCTCCTGCAATAGTCATGATGAGGAGACTATGATGAGCCCCCAAAAAGTAGCATGTCCCAGGAGGATGGAAAAGTAAAAGCAAACTGGAGCAAAGGCAAACTAAGGATGAAGAGTATACAAATTGATGAAAAGAATGGTTGTGTTTTGGAAATGCCAAATGCCACTGGAAAAAAATCCAAAGTTGCAGGCATTAGAGCAAAATATAGCGAGCCAACATATAGAATGCCTATTCTCATGAGAAAAAGAGATGCAGAGGTTTTAATGAGTTTCACTTTCAACATTTCAAAGGAAGCATAATACAGATGTCACATAAAATTAATAGGACAGATAGGCAACTGAACACCATGGATTTTTATTTATTACAGAGCATCATACAAGTTTCATCTGGAAGATTGCAGTGCAAATTTAACGATCTGGTTAAAATCAATATCTGTCTGAGTTTACTGTATTTACAAGTAGTCATAAATTAGAGCAGTATGCTCAGTTAATTTGCATGGCAAGGCTACTGAACTAATTCATTCTGCATCAGAACCCAGGGTTCCTCCCATTGAACTAGAATTAAAATAGAAAGCAAAGCAGGGTTACAATGAAGCAGGAGCCAAGGATTACAATAGGATTACAATGGCAAGCAGAATGGAAAGAGGAAGACAAGGATATGGACAAAAAGAGGCAGGGGTTAAAGGGTCTAGAAGCAATATGGTCAGAGATATGTGAAAATTGGTTGCAGTGGAAATTTGTTTCCAGAAGCACATTACAGTTGTATTAAAACCTAATGTATTACTCTAAGCACAATCTATCCCTTCAGTCTTAATAATCTAGCTTGATATTTCATGAATAAGTGCTACTTCTAAACATGTTCTATCACTCAATCAGTTCTCTTGAATTCCATAAGGCTAGAGTGCTATTGAGAAGAGAAGTGAGGCTTAAGCCTGTTTTTAAATAATGTTCTTTTGGTTTCAAACTATGATAAGGAAGGCTGAATGGGAAGGATAGATAAAGAGGCTGATAAAGTAACTTGAGGTCCTTTTAGCAATAGCAATAGCACTTAGATTTATATACCACTTCACAGTGCTTTACAGCCCTCTCTAAACAGTTTGCAAAGTCAGCATATTGCCCCTAACAATCTGGGTCCTCATTTTACTGACCTCTTAAGGATGGAAGGCTGAATTAACCTTGAACCAGTGAGAATTGAACTGCCAAACTGCAGGCAGCCAGTAGGCAGCAGAAGTAACCTGCAGTACTGCATTCTAACTACTACACTACCATGGCTCTAGCTGCACAGATACAGAAGGCTGAAACTCTTGCACTTTTAAAAGAATAACAAGCAGCAAGGTGGATAGACTCAATTATAGTGGTGATTGGGGTCCTATGGGAAGATCTCAACCACCAGATTAGGTACAGATTAGGTTTTGTCATCATGACAAAATCTATGAATGTGAATCCTAAATTGGCAATAACTTAATGGCATGAAATCAAAGGCCACATCTAGCATCTCCCTTCACTACACTGATGCTAACATGGAGACAGTAATGAAATAATAACCATTACATTAGGAACTTTTACTCAATGACAATTACATCTGTGATTCAAAGTTCCATCTAATAAACCAGAGGTTGGTTCCTTTTGATCCTTCTGATTTTGCCCAGCCTAATGCTATTTTCTCAGGGAGGAAGAGCAGCATGAGAACTGTTGGTATTCTGGTAGAAATGCCAACGAGATCAGCTACTGGCATTATCCCAGAGCTATAATTTCACTCAACAATGAACTAAAGGGCCATTCAGTGAGCTGTTGGACAGTATTACTTGGTCTGTTGTGTGGATGCTTGGATGGTTTAGGGGTGGGCAATTGTGCTGGCTGGGAGTGTGTTTGGGGATTGTTATGTGTGTTGGACCTGGTCTTTGGGTGTTAAGTTAATTTTGTTGTATGGGTATACTGTGTATACACGTACAATGACAATAAAGTTATTATTACTATTATTACTGCCCATTATACCCATGTGAAAAAGGATGAATATGAGTAAAGCAAAAGTTACATTGCCAGTTGGAGATCTAGCACTGGAAAGGAGCAGTGATGGGGCTAATCAAATAGGGGCAAGCTAGCTAAACCAGGTTAAGTCTGCAAGCTTCATATTTTCCCATTCCTGTTCTAAAGTGGATGTTGGATAACCATACAAATAATATTATTGTTAATTAGATAGCATAATTAATTGCGGGCAGGGGAACATTTTTTTAAAAAATGAGTGTTAAATTAAGTATTGGTTCATAATGTATACAGGGAGAGCAGAATTATAAAAGTATAATAGCAAGTATTATTCACATATTGTGAGGAACTGGTATCTTTTCCAAAATATTTATTAAAATTATTTCCCCATGTATTATAATAAATTAGATTCCCAGAGGTTTACTAAGGATCTTTGTGATTTTCCTGTAAATACTTACAGATAACATGCCATAGGGAAAGATTTCAAATTTATTCAAATAAATTACATTACACCTGTAAAAGCAATTTAAAAATAATAGTTCTACTAATGGTCCTTATTGTTTTTATGTTCTTATTAGAGATTTTATTCCTCAGTTCTGAATACAAAACAGATACTTAAAGAACTTCTGTTTGTAGTCACCTGTAGCCCATTGATGTGTTTCTATTATGTCTTATTAGTTAACAACTTCCACCATCTCTCGCAACATAGCAAGTAAATGAATGGTTGTGTGAATCTATATCAAATTGGATGCTAATAGAGAAAAATCTCTTAGCAGATTCAAAAATATCTTAGTGGTAATTCAATGATATTAATGACAAATAAGTCTCTTTTTATATGTTTCCAGAGGTAGCAAACCTCGGAAAACTCATTTCCTCTTGAATTGAGTGTAATGTAGTTACACAGAGGCTTTTCCCTGGTTTATCACTGTAGTAGTAGGAGGAGGAATATAGTCCTCATGTCCTCTTTCCCTTAAAGGCAAATGTTCTACATGAACAACAGTAAACAGCTCTGAGATTGCAAGAACATGGAGTGCCATGCATTAATTAACTGGAACTGAAAGAATGGGAAGTGGAAGATTAAATCCAGCCAAGTGAACAAATTGATTGAAGGAAAGAATTCTGCTATCAAATGTTCCACTTAATGATATTTAATTACTGTATGTATTGTTAACAAGTTATATTTGCTTCCCTTAAACACAGGCTCATTAAGGAAAGTTTGACTCCTAGCCATTGGTGTCCTCAATTAAGCCACCTTCTAGCTAACATAATCAAAGTACCAGCACTGATATATTTTGGCTAGCAATTCTAAAATGAGATTATGTCAAGGTTACATGAAAGCACTGGGCTAGTGGTCAAGGAACATGTTGCTCTTGTATAAAAGAATTTCAGTTCATACCATTTTGTGGCAAGTACCAAAACTGGCTTTTGTTGTGATTACTATTACATTTAAGCCCCATGCTTCTGCTTATATAAGCATTCAGTCAGTTGTTTTGACTGAGTTTTATTGAAAGCTAATTCACTCATGACAACCCACTGACATGAATAAAGTCAGGTCTTGGCTAACACAATATTGATTATTTACAGTCAAAGAATGTTATTCTAATGAGGCGCTAATTCAGTTGTGTCAATTTACAGATTAAAAGCCGAGCTTTTAAACAGTGAAATTGTAGCAGAAAAATCAATCTTAAAATATTCAACTCTCTTGAAACTTTTGAACTAATAAAAGTATAGATGATTTGTACGATGTTTGCATAAGGGATATACATTCCTCCTTTGCTCTGCAGTTCTATAAAACAAAATGATGATATTAAAATGGCACTCCGTACAAGAATACAAAGAGATCTCTCTCACACATATTGATGATATGTGAAATAAATTCATGCCAAGTAAGTTTTCCCCAAAAATTTAACATGGAAAGGAAATAGTTTCAAAGCTTGGTTACTGTTTCTTTGCCATGTCATTAATATTTATATCTTCATCAGCTAAATTTGTCTCCTACAGTGTTCTCAAGAAATCATGTTTTCTTTTGATTCTGACAATAACAAACTTATTTGAGCTACATTCAACTAGATTCAACTATTGAATATGATCTTAAAAAAGAATCTTGATTGTAATACAGAGATTAATGGATGTATATAACGAGCTGATTTCCATCTGTAGTGGTTAAAAACATGAGAGAGATTTGGGAATAAGACCTTTCTCATTCTGATAATCAGTGTCCAGGAGCCATTGACTCTCTTACTTGAATAAATTCAATAAACTATAATGTCTTTTTTAAAAAGCCACAAAAGAAAGGTTTTTTTAAAAAAAGAATTATGCATTTTTTTAATCAATTATTTACAATCATTAAGACAGAAATTCATCAGGAAAGATGAGTGAAATTGGTCCAGCTAGCACAGTGGCCCCCATAAGTGGTGGTATTCAGCCGGTTCTATCCAGTTTGGAAAAACCGGTAGCAGCGGTGGGGGGAAGCTCCGCCCACCAGCCCGGACATAATCACATCCTGGTTTTGACACTTTGCGCATGCGCGGAAGGCCCTGCTCACATTTGCGAACCAGTAAGATAAGTGAATACCACTCCTGGCCCCCATCCTTTTGGGCACCAATTACTGGTTCGGTGGAGAGAGGTTTTTCCACAGACCAGAAGGGGTGTGGTTTTGTGTGCTGCCTGCATCCCGCAGACAGGGCTTTGCTTGTTTGCATGGCCCAGTTTCTGGCATGCCGCAGCCCATACCAATCCACTGAGGTAGCAAATGTGACACTTGAACCAGTAATTAATAATCAATACTCAAATTCTTAATAGAATCCTCTTTTGGCCAGTTTCAGGCCTTAAGATTACATTGGATACATATTTGAGACATAGAGAAATACATTGATAAAGTTAATTTGTACCAGTTCCACCAAGCTAGAAATTGGGTAAGGACCTAGCTGGGAACCATACAGTAGCTGAGCTAGAGATTGAAGTGCAAATCTATCTTTAAAGCTGTGAGGTCCATTCTCTGTTTTTAGTATGAAAAAACAAGTTAACATGTCTGAAGTGCTTCTTCACCCATAAGACTACAGAATCAATATGTGCCTTCCATGCACCTGTGTTTTGAAAAAAAAATCTCACCTTAGTATTTAAAAGTCCCCACTTGCTCAATATTTTGGCTCCCTATTGCAGTTTCTTAAATATTTTAGCAAAGAGCATTGCTTTCTTCTGGTGGTTTCTACCAACCTGGTGTCCCTTGCTAAAATGTTAAAAGCATGCCTAAGGTCTAGAAATAATAGTTGCATCATCTGGATAAAGTAATAGTGGAACATTGATATGTGCAATTCCAGGGGAGGAAAATTGGGATCTGAAAGTTCAATATCCAAGGCATGTATGTGTAGATTAAATAGTAAAGGAGCAAGGATACATCTCTGCTTAATTCCTTTATGTACAGAAATCGGCTTTGATAGTAGACCCAGTGGGTCATCTAATCCTGGCATCGTTAAATATCCTCTTGATTGGAACCAGTAATTGCAATGCTAAGATTCTTGAGTTTCACCTATAAGAAACTGAAATCAAATCAAATGCTGACTTGAAGTCACAAAGCTGCATAAAGGGAGGCCATACATCTTCCACTTATTTTACAGTAAGGTGACATAAAACAAGAATATGCTCCAGAATAGAGAAATATTTTAAAGTATAGTTATCCATATTTCATAGTTTATTATTAGATTCAAAGTAAGAGAAAAATATATCATGAACATTGATTTTAGTATTTTAAGATATTTTAAATATATATTTTTTAATTTGATTTATATGCCGCCCTTTTCCGGAGACTCAGGGCGGCTTACAATGCGTTAAGCAATAGCCTTCATACTTTTGTATATTTATACAAAGTCAGCTTATTGCCCCCACAAACTGGGTCCTCAATTTACCTACCTTAGAAAGGATGGAAGGCTGAGTCAACCTTGAGCCTTGGAGAGATTCGAACCAGCAGTAATTGCAGGCAGCTATGTTAATGACAGGGTGCTCTAGACCACTGTGCTATCAAGGCTCCTTGATATTGATATTATTTGTTTAAATTTAGAAAGAGCTTGCTATTGTATTATTATCACTGAACTAGAAAACGTTGGCAGTAATTTTTGTTGTACATCTCTGTGTTGTATTTTTTCTTTTTTAAACTTATCCTATAATTGCTCTCCCTTTTTTCCTTTAATCTCAGTTTGTATTTTCAAGTTTGTTTTTGAAATTTAACAAAGGTATTTATTAAATATCTATTTGCAACCCTGGTTAGGTTCCTTAGCCATCCGTTTTTGAAATTTCCAATGTAGATAGCATCCATAAAGCTTGCTGATATGAGTCAGAAAGCTTATAAGATGGTGGTTGGCAGCATTATGTCGATCAGACAAATGCCACCAGAGAAAACTACAAAAACATTAGAAGAAATTATTAAAGGATAAAAGAAAAAGGATAACAATTTTTTTAAAAAAGGGAAGATGCCTAAAGAAGTGACTACACAGTGTTCTTTGCAGCACTTACAGACTTAGCTACTATCATCTCCACCCTCCCATATTACCTATCATAAAATTCTATATAAGATTTTTAAGTTCACCTGACTCCACGCCAACTCTGGGAAGCTGCAACAATATGAACTTTACAAAATGAGTATAACAAAGGAAAAAAATAAATAAATGCATATCCAGAAGAGAAAAATACCCATTTCAACATAGGTAGTATTATAAAAGTCTTGACATCCACCTTAACCCCATTACCTAGGGAAAGAACCACATTTTTAAATAACTTTTTAAATAAAGGCAGGACAGGATTCATATGGATCTTTGGGGGGAATGCCACTCTATAGAACAGGCAAGCCAAGAAAAAAGCCATAACTTATATTAAATATATATTGTATGCTGATGATACCCAACTATATACTGTAGCTCCACTCTTGATGACTCAAGTGATGCTGTGGTCACCCTTTTGTGGTGCCTGGAGGCTGTGGGGGCCTGAATGGGGGACAATAGGCTTTGACTGAACCATGGTAAGACTGAATGGCTTTGGATCGATGGGGGATCCGGGATTCAGGACTTTGTCATCTTTGATTCCAGCTGGGTTGGCACTGCCCCACAAAGATCTAGTCCACAATTTGGGGGTTCCTCTGGACTGTGACTCCTGTTTGAGGAACAGGTGGCAGTCGGGGCTAGGAGAGCCTTTGCACAACTTCATGTTATGTGCTAGTTGTGAGCTTTCCTGGACCAGAATTCCCTGCACTCAGTCATTCAGCCCCTAGTTATCTTATAACTGGACTATTGTAATGCACTCTACCCTTGAAGAGCATTAGGAAGTTATAGCTGGTGCAGAGTGCAGCAGTGTGAGTAGTTTTGAGGGGGCCAAGAATGGCCCCTGTAATCCTAGTACTCGGTGAGCTGCATTGATTACCAGTCTACTTCTGGCTGCAACTCAAGGTGTTGGTGATCACCTTTAAATCCCTTCATGGCGTGGGTTCAGGTTACTTGAGGGACCATCTCACCCCACTAGTATTGGCCCATACCACTTGTGCCAGCAGAGGAAGCATGCTGCAGGTTGTCAGCCCAATTATTCCGGTTGGTAGGGTCCAGGAGGAGATCCTTCTCAGCTGTTGCTGGAACATCTTGCCCCTCATTGTGAGGTTGGCCCAACAGTCCTATCTTTTCATAAGGGTCTAAAGATATGGCTTTGCCAGTTGGCTTGGAGCCTCAGTGGGGGAACAGTGCTATGGAGGTGGTTGATTGAGTAATAACAGATCCCATCTTACCCCAATCCACCCCCACTCTCTCCGTGTGTCTTGGTTTTAAAGTTTGCTTTTAACTTTTTATGTTTTAGATCTAGATTTCTAAGTGCTAACCAGCATCTTGAATGCTCTTAGCAACAATTAGAAACACATCTGCAAGAAGATAATTCAACTGTTTGACCCTCAGAATTCACCTACCTTCAATTTGGCCCTAATCTCAGTGTTGATTAGAGCAGTGGAGGATATAATGAATAATGTTCTCTACTTATCCGGCACAAGAATAGAGATGTTTTTCTATGGGACATTTACTAAAATCTCCTTTCAAAATATGCCAAAGTTGTAGTCTTCAAGCAAAGGGATTTACAGTAAAAGTCTTCCTCAGTGCGGCACCAGTAATATTAACCAGATACTGGGAAAAGATATGTTTTTAGAAAACCATGTGAAAATGTGGATATCTGTACTGTGGTAGCATTTTCATTGGCATCTTGGCCTATGTACCCCCTCTCCCCCAAAATAGATATGCTACTAGTTTTAAAATATAGCTTTAGCACCCACTTAGTTCAGTGTACTATTCTATGCAAATTTTGTTCCTGTCTTTTGTTTTCATTTATTTCCTCTCCATTTCCACATATTATCCCAAATTAACTAATGGTAAAAGCACCTGTAATGTTGCATCTAATGTGAAAGTAAGGCTGTTTGTCAAATACCAGTAGTGATTATCTCTGATTGGTAAATGGATCAGCTATAGGAAGGAAAAATAGGCAAATGTATTTTCATGCTTGCACTGATAAAACACCTTGAATAAATGGCCTTCTCTTACAGATACACAACTTCCTTTTGTAAGTCTTTACGGTTTAAAATGTGCAATGCCAATGAGGCATTTTTCACACTAGCTCCATTGTAAAGCTTAAAAGGTAAAGATTTAAGAGGAAAGAATGAACTCCATCCTACATAAATCATAATAAGATACAGGTAACCACTGATTGAATTGGATCCAAGCAATATTCTTCTCTAAGATAAGGTGGCAGAATGTTAAGATCTATGGGACACAATCAGAGGAAACCATATGATTAAATGAACCACTTAAAACTGACTTCCTGGTGTAATGAAGAACTGCAAAACCCATGGGCCATATACTGCTTCCCTGGGATCCATATATCATCACATCAGAGATCCTATTTGAATATCAGCAATGCCAAACTACCATTATATTCTGAATATGAACAACAATATTTTTTTCCCTTTAAGGAGGAATATACAATTTTCCTGAAGGAGGTATATATGATGTGGGGATCACATGTATTTTTAAATTAATTTCACATTTAAATTGTAATGAGGATTAATAGCATTGTAAATACTTAACTTTCTAATCAGTTATAAGAAACAAATAATATCACAAGTAAACTATGCAGTTTTTTAAAAGAAAATGTTTATTGTCTTTAAGGACATCTATATAATATAAATGACATATATAGAGTAAGTGATTAACAGTAGTTACAGTATGTAAGGCAGAGATAACTTATGTGACCATCTCCAAGTAGAGGAGGTAACATGCCCCTCTCCCCAGATCAGTGGTGAAATTCATTTTTTTTTACTACCGGTTCTGTGGGCATGGTTTGGTGGGCGTGGTGTGGATTGGTGGGCATGGTTTGGTGGGCATGGCAGGGGAAGGATACTGCAAAATCCCCATTTCCTCCCCACTCCTGGGGATATTGCAAAATCTCCATTCCAGGGGTGAAATGCTACCGGTTAGCTCTGGTTCAGGTGAACCAGTAGTAAACATAAAGCTACCGGTTTGGGTGAACCGGTAGTTAGCTATCAGTTCAGTTGAACCAGTAGTTTAAAAAAGTTACTGGCTCCTCCGAACTGGTATTTCCAACAATCAGCTGTGGCGCAGGGTTTAGCTTTGCTAGAAAGCAAGATGTCCTGCTTTCTAGCAAAGCTAAATCTCTCACCTCAGCTGATTCCCCCCGCCTCGCTGTTCTACTTACCTTCACAAGCCTCCTTTTGGCACATCCTGCTCATGTGCATGTGCACAACACACACCAAAGGGAGGCTTGGGAAGGTAAGTAGAACAGCAGGGGGGATCAGCTGTGCAGCGGGGTTTAGCTTTGCTAGAAAGCAGGAAATCCTGCTTTCTAGCGAAGCTAAATCATGCATCACAGCTGACCTCCGCCCACTTCTAGTTACCTTCCGAAGCCTCCTTTTGGTGTGTGGTTTGCATGCGTGCACAGTGCACATGTAGCGTGCATGCGAAGCCAGCGAATGGTAGCAAACTGGTTCAGATTTCACCACTGCTCCATTCCCACCCCACTCTGGGGCCAACCAGAGGTGATATTTGCCAGTTCTCCAAACTACTCAAAATATCCACTATCGGTTCTCCAGAACCTCTCATAACCTGCTGAATAGCACCCCTGCCCCAGATGACTAAAACCATATTGTAACATTGAATGATACTGAAACACTGAGATTTCACATGAGGGTACTGAAATCTCATGAAAAAAACGCCCAAGACTACTGTACCAAAATGTTATAAGCATCTGGCTAGACTTTGTATGAAATTTAATGGTTGTTAATGATGATACTTAGGCCATCATGTCAAATTATGCAATAGTAGCCAGGGATGAAATGGTTCCTGATTCCTTTTATATATTTGTCTGTGTTACTGAAATAAAAAAAACAAAAAACTACTCCCCCAAAAATCTGTTGATTCCTTGTGCAGTAAAATCTCCAAACCCACTTTTCCCCCTTCAGAACTTATTTCTTGTATTCCTGTTTCATCTTAAGGCATGATTATTCCATATTTGCCTGAGTGTAATTATTGACTTTAGAAGGTGAATAAAATCAAGCAAATGGTGGTACTACAGGCCATTTACAGGAAAGAAATAGGTCTACCTTTGAACTGAACCACATTTCCCTGAAATAGCAGATATACAGTTTGCAAGTAGTTTTAGTATCTGAAAATTAACCCATGTTTGGATTCCATGTTAGTAACTACTGTATGCTTTAGAGCACGGGTGTCAAACTCATGGCATCACATTGCCATCATGTAACATTTCACAATGTTTTCCCCCTTCATGGAGCTGGGGTGGGCATGGCTTGCATGTGACGCATCCAACCCATGGGCTGCCAGTTTAACATCCCTGCTTTAGAGGGGGCCAATTGTCTCCTTTGTTTTAAAAGAAACAGGTGTCATGGTCTGAGAGTACTCTACATTAACCTATTGATATGTGTTATATTGCTCAACTTGGGCTGACTACAAACACTGAGGTATAAGCAGGTATTATGTCTATGAATGTGTTCCAGATAATGAAAGTGGTCTAATGTATCAGCCTGGGAGAATTTGCTCCCAACCTGATTCCCCTACAATTCTAGATCAACTGTGTAGGATTTGTTTGGGTCATCCTTGAATGCTAGGTTGGCCCCACCAAGGAATGGGACTATTTTTGAAAAAGTAAAAATTGTGTGCTTGATTTCTTTCCTTTATAGGGTTCATCAGCATGCTATTTCCTTGTTCAATGTTACCAGTGGTGGGCTGCTGCATGGTCGCGCAGGTTCGGGTGAACCCTTAGCTGTGATCGCTGGCTGGGCCCTCCCACCTGCCCTTGTGCTATGCTTTCCATATATAACCAACTTTCTGGCTCATTCCCCCCACCCACATTGCCCAGCTGAGTTCCATGCCACCCCTGCTGTACTCAATGGAGCTGCCTGAGTTGATTAGATGCATGTTTGAAGCTCCAATTCAGCTCCAAAGGGGCGTGCACACTCACAACCAGCGAACCCATTGTGAATGTAAGTGCAGCCCACCTCTGAATGTTACTTTATATAGTAGCAGATTTTTAAAGTTGCAGATTTACCTGCTCTTCTCTTCTTCCTGATTTTCATTTGAATATAATCATTTCAATATTCATTAAATAGCAGTTCTGTTGTAGTTCTGATATTGCTTTGATTGTCAGGAAAAGGAAGGGATTATTAGCTGCCTTGCTAGCTTTATTATTTTTGAGGATTTAGTATTGAGAGCAATAGCAATGACTTGTAAGTGAAATTTCTGGTTAGAAATTCAATTTCATCTGGGCGCACTCCTGCTTTTCTGCAAGTCTTAACATCCAGTGATTATTACTGTTCATTTCAGTGTGAGAAGGAAAGGGAAGTCATGCTTACAATGTCTCTACGTTAAAGAGCAATTGTGTAACAACTTCTCACAAAAAAATATAGCCTTAATAAAGCTATGACATTGTAAAGTTTATAAGCATAAGTGCTTGTTCATTATATTTTTTTTAATTATTGGGGACAATCTACAACTGAAGCAGTCTCCTCCTAGAACCAGATGAAGCCTCACTTAATTTTCAGTTCATCATGCCGAAACTCTGTTAAACAAATCTGTCCCTCAGTAATACTTAAGCAGCACAGCAGACTAACAAAATATGAGAAAACTGCTTTTGCACCTAGAGTTCAGAATGTATTCCTGTCACCTTTTGCAGAAGGTATAAAATAAAAGATTGAAATCTGTCAAAATGAACAGGTTTTATACTCCCTATGCTCCAGTGAACTTCTCAGAGAATAGCTGCTAAGGATGTTCCAGTGCAATATTATTTCTAGCATTCCATAGCTTTCCCAACTATAATTTTCAATTAGACTATTTTGACCAAAACAGTTAATTAGAAGAGAGACTGTCACCTACTTGGCTGAGCAACTCATATTAGAAATTCAAAGCAAGCAGGATAATCCCGAACAAATAGCTCCACTTTTAGCCATATTAAGGTCAAGCAATTGTAAGAACCCAAGATTCAGTTCAGGTTGATGATGATCTGTACTGCAATAAAATGATCCCAAATTATGCAAATACAAGTACTCAGTGCAATCCCAAATCCATATTTCAGCTGTAAAGTCAACAAAAACTACCCCAAAACAGACATTCTTGGAACGCCTGCAAGGAACGCATGCAAGGAAAGTAAATGTTAATACCTATTTCTGAGGCAAGAAAAGCCCCATCAAATTCACTTTCAGCCCTTTTCTAATTTCACCCCCAAAATAACTTCATTTCACCTTCAGTTTTGTAGCATTTTTTTTCATGTATGCCCCCCCCCCCGCCTCCATTTCATTGTCAGAGGCCTTTCTGATGGCGAAATCCAGAGCTCATTTCTCAGCTGCAGAGGCCTTTCCTGAAGCCACACAAGCTCCTGCTGGGTGGGACTGTTGGTGCCGCCACTACTATGAAATGAAACAGTGGAAGATATTCTCTCAAAATAAGACCTAATGCCTCTATAATTGCACTCAACAATGAACTAAAGGGCCACCATCAGTGAGTTGTTGGACAGCATAACTTGGTCTGTTGTGTGGATGTTTGGGTTGTTTAGGGATGGGGAATTGTGGTGGGTGGGAGTGTGTTTGGGGATTGTTATGGGTCTTTGGGTGTTAAGTGAATTTTGTTGTATGGGTATAGTGTGTACACACGTACAATGACAATAAAGTTACTATTATTATTTTGGAGGGGGAAAAAAAGACCAGGTCTTATTTTCGGGGAAACACAGTATATGTTATATAATTTGGATCTATTATATGGTCTACTCAAGGGTAATAACTTTTGATCATAAATTCATGAAGTACAACTCATGGAACTTGGCATTATCCCAAAGCCAAACTGAGTCCATTTCATGGACATCTATATAATTACTTATATTCAGAAAAACTGAGACAGTTGTATAACTGTATCAATTTTCATTATCCATTTCTCCTCCCATTTTCATAGTATGGTAAATAAATAAAGAAAACTAACAAAACTATTTTCCATCCCCTCCTTTTTGTTGTTGTTATTGTTCTTTAAGCTGAATTCAATATAGAATGAGCATTGTTATCCCACGTTCTAATCTTTGACAATTATTGGCTCAACTTTGCTTCTAAACTTGATTGATATTCCTAGGTTACAGGTGACTACAAATTGTAATTTAATTTTACATTAACCATGGTTGGACTTGTTACTTGCACAGAGCCATTTAATAGCCTCTTTACTCTCTATTTACATGTAGAAAATTTATATGAATTCCTAAGAAGTAAAGTGAAGCCATATGTCCATACAAATGCTCAAGTGTTTTATCCAGCTAATTTACTTTTTTTGTCCTTCTGGAACTGGAACACATATCACAAAGATACGCATATGCGCACAATAGCATCCACTGAAATGCATTCAGAAGCCTAGTTAGCGATATGTGTTTATACCAGATGAGTGGATCGTTATTTTTCTTTTTTTATTGTTGGAATCACTGGTAATGTGCGAACTGGAATACATACATACATATATATTTACATATGTATGTATATATGTGTGTGTATATGTACAGTATGTATGTGTGTACACATACATACACACACACTTCTCTGTGTGTGCATGTGTGTTTATATATTACCCAAACAGGTTGAGTAGTTCATTCCCTTGCAAATCAAGTAGCCAGTTATGCTCTACTCTTAAAAGAATCTTTCTGTAGAATAATTTAGTTACAGTCTTTTTCTTCCACATTGCTTTTAGTGCACAATGCCTTTCTCATAGCTCCTCTTTCCCTGAATGATTTTTATGTAGTATTTTTAGAACTTGCAATGCAATTTATGATTCAGAGAAGCTTCATAAAAGAGGAGAAGAGAAACAGATAACTACATCAGAAATGAGAATCTAAATAGTGAAACTGTGAAATTAGATTTTCAAAGGGAGAAGCTAATTGAAAACTAGATACATCTTTTACTGAACTACTACTGCCACAAACTTGCAAATAATTTAGCATTTAGCAGAAACATTTTTTGGGGAGGTTCGAATGAAATATTAAATTATTTGTTCCATACCCTGCTCTATCTCGATTTAGGAACCACATGAAATTAGAAAGAAGTTAATGAGTCAAATTGTATTGAAGTATAAAAATTGGTGCAACTTTGAGTGTATCTTTAGAACTTTGAAAATTAAATTGTTAGTTTACACAAATGTTTCTCTGCAGCATATACCTGGTCTTAAATATAGCAACAGATTTTATGGTATTAGCTTTTCCTTAATGATCCTCATAGTTGCTCATAGTTGCAAATTGTGTAAAAATGTTCAATTATATAAATTACTCACAGAAACAATGTTGCCATAATGCATTGATTTAAGCAATTGGTGTTTATTTATTTAATATTCCATGTATAGAGAGAAAGAAGATGACCTTTATGGAGCTATTAAAGCTTCTTTGCCAGGACAATAAGATATAAATCAGGGGTGGGTTTCAATTACCTTTGCTTTCAGTTCGCTCGTGCCAGAAGCTTCTGCGTATGCACAGATCGTATTTGATGATGTCTGGGTGGGTGGGTGGAGCCTCCCACTTCTGCTGCTACGGGCTCACCCGAATTGGGGCAAACCAATAGCAACCCACCACTGGTATAAAATATATTTTAAGTCCATAACAGACAGATAATATTGGAAGTTGCTCAGACCTACACCTCTCTAATCCATGGGGATATAGGAAGGGAGAATAGATATAACACAATCCACATTCTGTTATTATAGCCAATAACAGTAGCTTTAGCCTTCCTGTGGAAATGTTTCTTTTGTCTGGCTCTGCCTACTTTTACACTACATTTCCCATATGGTTCCAGTTTTAATATTTCCATAATATAATTTCTAAACTAATAGAAGTTGTGTCTATTTAAAAAAATCCACCATGCAGTACCTCCAGTTCCTACAAACCTTGAATGCATTCAGAGGGATGCTAAGATATTTTGTTCCTGCACATCTTTGAGTTCCCACTGTAAACTTGTATGGAAGAAAAGAGTATTTATAAATAGGTTTAATTTTGTAATGAAGACAAAAGTTATCTTTAAGTTAGAGGCATACTACAGATGTTCAGACTTTTCTGTGTAAAAGGCATCTTGCCAGCAACAACTCAAACCATGAAACTATACTAGGTAGAATACTAGACTATGTTATATATTCTTTGCAGTTTTTTATTTGCCTTTGAGTTAAAGTTGACTAATGGAGAATGCTTGAATTAGTCTCTGCAATTTTTTTGGCAAGGTTTTTCAGAAGTGGTTTCCATTGCTTTCTTAGGGATGAGAGATACAGATTGGTCCAAGGTCACCAGCCTAGCTTTATGCCTAAAGCAGGACTAGGAATTCTCCTGATTTCTAGTCTGGTGTCTTAACCATTACAGCAACTTGACTCTTAATTATCACTTAAGACTGCAAGTGAAGAATTAAATGACAGAGAATGTTTAAATTTGCCTAATCATTAACTTTGATAAAAGTTAGGGCACAGCAACTGCATAAACACAGAAAAGTTGTTTGCTTTTTGTCCTCTTTTCCTTTTGCCCTGAACAGGATAATTACCACTTCCATAAGTAAGTCTGCAGTCAGAATAAAAATGTTTTTCCAAGATTCAGTTTTCAGTTCCTTTACCATGTTTTTTTTAATGTATACTGATATAAGTATCTGTAAAGTGTTATGCTGAAAGGAGGTAAGAGTTTTAAAAGGCTAAATGGAATAAAATGTTTTTTTTAAAAAAAAAATCTTGCATATTGTACTCAACAAGGTTTAGGAAAGTTACTGATGTTCTTTACAGCAAATGTTTTATGTAATATTTGCCAGATAACCAGGAACATTCCTACATCTGTTTGTAAGCCAAATTAATGTTAAGTTAATTAACTGTTATCATATCACTTATCACATTCCTCTCTTTTTATAATTTTCAGGGAAACAGGCATTTCACCAAGTACAGATTCACTTGGTACCTGAATGTACAACAGATGAATTTCCATGAATGAAATGCCAAGGTACAGTAATTGCTCTATCAGTACCTGTAAAGGAAGGAAAATTAGTACCTTGGGGAAGGAATGAGAAAGTTCTTCAGGGAAGAAATTAACCTTTAAGGGGAGACTTGCAGAAAATATTGTAGAGTTGTAATAAAGAGGGATGTATAAAAGGAAACTCAAAAGACTCTGCCTTGATAAGATAGGAGAGAGAAAATCTTGGATGGGCTTTCAAAGTTTTGTTGTTCTACTTCAGCACCATTAAAAGAAGTATTCTTGAAATCCCTACTATGCATGTTGACCGGCCTACCTCCAATGGCTGAGAGAAACCCACTCAAAGTACCAACTACTTTAGCCTACACAGGACTCCAGAAAGAGGGGACAACCGAGGTTTAGAATTGGCATAGATTGTGCAGTCACTTATGAGACTGTGCCAGTTTTTCAAATGCTTTATTACAGTTGAAAATACCTAACCTGATATCTGTAAATATGTGTGCTTGTATATATGTCATGGTGTGATGTCATTGTGTCACTTATCATTGGTCACTACTTACCATTAGCCCCGCCTCCTCTGTATATAAGCTCTCGCTCCTGTCAGATTGATGGCTGTCTAAATGTGTTCCTGAGGAAGAAAATAAATATTATTATTACAAGAAAGTCTACAGTCTCTTATATTGGGCCTAACCAGGATAACCAACTAGCAACAAATTGGTAGCAAGAGGATGGTTTGGTAGGCCCAACCGAACATAAAGATGCAAGACTCACATAACGACAAAAGAAGACCTGCCACCAGATACATAACGAAAAGAATGGCAGCTCAACTAACTCCTGACAAATATACACCACTTGAAAATATTAAGAAACAAACGCAATTACAAGAAAATGAACTGCTAACACAAAACAAACAACCACTAGCTGGAGCAGAACAAACTTTCTCAACACCAAACAAAGAAGATGAGGTAAAAAGAAAAATACTAGAATTAATAGAAACAACTACAGTTGAATCAAATCTGCTTGTGAAAATCCGCAGCATGATAAACGACCACGGAACAGCAGCAGATAAAGAAAATAACAAACAAGAAAACTGCAAGGTAAGAAACTCAACCCCTGACTTCAAAAATGACACCGAAGATGGCGACAGCTTCCCGCCTTTTTCATGGCAGCCATCTTACCCACCTAATACCTCTAAAATGCCTGACCAATTACTAAAAGAATTCCAAACCTCAAACTACGAAATAAAAAACAAAACCTACCAAGAAGATGACTACCCGAGTCCAAAAACAAATAAAAAACAATTACTTAAACAAAACAAAGCTCAACCTACTGAAGTAGAAATAGACAATGCTATACAGGTGCTGACTGCAACACTCGGGACTAAACTAACAATACCAAACAAACAACCAGAAAATGAAATAGAAAATTCTAAACTACCATCTACCAAAAGCCAAAAAGAAATAGACTGTCTAAAGAAAGGCCTAGCCACCCGAAGAAAGACAAGCTGGCAATCATACTTACCTACCGAAGAGCAACTCCCTGAACAACCCGGCTCCATTGGCAATGGCGGCCTACCTCAAGCTCCACTTACTGACGACCTCAGAGAAGACTCCCCGACGAGTACAGCAGCACCCCAGGCATTCTTCAGTCACCAGAGGCCCTCCGGAAACAAAGCAGAGCAACAGAAGGCCGTCTGGGACTTCACCCCAGGAGCTGCAGACACAGGAACCTCCCTCGCCGGCTGCTGGAGAAAAATGAGTACTGAGCATGCCCAGAACGAGCCTGCAAAGAAAGAAGAAGAAAACATAAATACAAGTCAGCGCAACATAGAGATAAGTAAATACAGACATGCATCTACCATACCCAGGCCTTATTGTGAGTATGCTAAGGTCTTAAATCATGGACAGCTACTAAACATGAATAACACTTCACAACACTCAGGGACAATACCTTCAGACTTTATAAAGTTAAGATTAGATGGAAGCAACTTAATGGAATGGAACCAGTGTTTACAGATTACATATTTGAAAGAGAATGTTTTATTTTTTATTGATAACCCACCAGATAAGCCTTGGACCTATGAAATAGACTGCCTCCATCACAAAGCATATTATATATTAATTGCCTCTATTTCCCCAAGTATACTTCCCAGTATAGAGCATAATTTAACTGTATTTGAAACATACCAAAAATTATTCAATTTGTTCTATAGTAAAAGTGTAGCCACCACCACAAAAATTTCTAGGGAATTCTATTCTGCCAAACTAAAACATGATACCTCCATGAGTGAACATATCTTGAATCTAAACGCTGTAAGAGCAGACCTTATTCAAAGGGGGGAAACCATTTCTGACAACACCATGAAAAGCATTATAATTAACTCATTAGATCACAGCTGGGATAACTATATTACCTTAATAGATAACCTAAGTATAGAACAAATTACTTTAGAAAACCTCACCAATAAGCTTATTACTGAAGATAGACTTAGAAGAGAGCGATATACACAACAAAGGGAAGGTAGAAATCAAAGAAGAACTGATTTTAGGGTCAGAGATAGGTACCCACATGAATGTCTCATATGTGGATCTGAAAGACATCAGAGTAGAGATTGCCCCAAGAATGCAGGATACAGTGACTCATATCAACACAAGGATAGGAGAATACACTTCTTAGACAGAACTTCCCCAGATTACAAGTATAAGCGAAGAGAATCACCACACCCTAAAGAAAGACAAATGTACAGAAATAACCCTAGAGAAAATAAGAAAGGATCACTATATGGAATAAGAAACAATGACATTTTGATGTCTGATTCACTCAACACTTGGCTCATAGATTCTGGAGCCACATGTCATACAACTCATAATAGAGAAATATTAAGCAACTTCACTGAAAAGAAATATTACATTAAAGTAGCAAACCAAAATAAGGTCCTAGTGAGAGGAATAGGAGACACGCATATAAAGGGTATAGGGAAATTAGAGGGGGTACTATTTGTGCCCGAAATTCCAAATAACATATTGGCAACTCTAAAATTAAGTATAGAGAATGGAATAGAAACCACTTTCAGAGGTGGAAAGGTATTTATGACTAAGAACAACAGAGACATAGGTAAACTATTTACAAATGATGGACTAACATACCTACTGCCACAAGATAACGAACTAGTCTATGCAAACTATCAATTAAGAAACAAAAAGCCAAATTCAGATAGCCATGATGAAAGTAATAATGATAATGCATCAAACACTGATACTAATATGTCTGAGAATTTAAACAATGGAAGACCTATTCACGATAATTGTAGTCACTTACTCCACAGAAAGCTAGGACACGCAAGCTTTCCCGTCATACGAAAAATGTTAGAATGTTCCGAAGATTTAAAAATAAAGAACTGTAAAAATTACTTAGAATGCTCTGTGTGCAGTTCATCCAAAATTAAAAACAAACCAAAACCCAAAAAAGCCACTCGCACCACACAATCAGTTTTTCAACTAATTCACATGGATGTAGTAGGCCCATTAAAACCCTCAATTAAATATAAAAAAAGATACTTTCTAACCATAGTCGATGACTACAGTAGATTCGGTTTTGTATACACCCTTAATCACAAAAATGAGGTTTTCAAAAAATTTAAGGAGTTCTTTAAAATGGTAGAGACGCAACACAATACTAAAATTAAACAAATAATGACTGACAGGGGGTCGGAATTCCTATCCAACGAATTTTCAAATTGGCTAAAATCACAAGGAATATTGCACTTTAAATCTTGTCCGTTTTCCCCATTTCAAAATGGAGTCTCTGAAAGAAAAAACGGTTTGCTGCAAACCATGGTTAAATGTGTGTTAGATGATGCTGGTTTAAACCAATCATTCTGGGCTGAAGCCCTTACTTATTCCAATTACACTATAAATCGCTTATGGTCCAGTACAATCAACAAGACCCCATACGAACTCATGTATGGAAGGAAACCAAAAATTGGGCATTTACACGTATTTGGTGTATCTGCTGATGTATATGTCCCCTCACAATTAAGGCACAAAGGAGAGAAAGTATCCAAAAGACTGATATTTATGGGGTACGAATCAGGAACCAAGGGATATCGCTTCATTGATAAAAATAACCACTTCATTGTATCCAGATCTGCCGTGTTTCATGAACACATGAACTGGTCAAAATTACATCTCAATGAAATTTACCCAGAATCAAAAAATATTAGACACACGCACGCAGAACATCATATATCAGATACAAACCCCAAATCCACATCCACAAACAGAATCAAATGCCCAAAAATAGTTAATGATGAATGGAAAAAAGGACACCCCACTTTGAAGGTAGATCAATTAACCGAAAAAGAAGCTAAGTATATGCATAGCGATGAACATCCCCAGAATAGGCCCATTAGATCCAATAGGGGCACAATCCCTAAAAAATTAGATGATTACGTACTGTCTGTTCAAGCTAAACACCTGACTCCCAACACATATGATGACATACTTAAGTTACCTCTAGAAGAAAAAAGTAAGTGGGAGGAAGCAATGAAAAAAGAGATGGACAGTTTGAGAGAACTAAATGTATATACACCAACAGACATACCCACTGAGAAATCCCCCATTGGCACTAGGTGGATCTATAAAATCAAAGAGCTAGAGAATGGTAAATTCCTATACAAGGCCAGGTTAGTGGCTCAAGGCTTTGCCCAAAGATTTCCGGATGACTATGAAGACACGTACTCACCAACCGTTAGATCAGAAAGTGTGAAAACAGCATTAGTGTTAGCTTCCATTTTAAATCTGGAAGTATATCAGTTTGACGTGCAGACAGCCTACCTGCACGCTGATCTAGATAAAGAAATTTATGTGAAAGCACCCCCAGGAAAAGATACAAAAAAGGGAGAAATTTGGCTATTGAATAAGAGCCTTTATGGACTAAAACAGTCTGGTAAGCGGTGGTATGAGTGTTTATCAAAGATACTTAAAGATATAGGCTTTGTAGCTACTTCATCTGATTTTTGCTTTTTCACGAAAAGAAATGATGATTCTATTGAATATGTTTTGATTTATGTTGATGGTATTTTATATTTTGGACGTGACAAGATTAAATGTGATAATTTCGCTGAACAACTAGGCAAAAATTTCAATTTAAAAATATTAGGAAAGGTAAATAAGTATTTAGGAGTCCAAATTGACAAAACAGATAAGGGGTTCAAATTATCTCAGAAAGACAAGATTATGGAACTCATACAAAAATGTAACATGATTAACTCAAAAATTTGTGATACTCCTATGTCAACTGATTTTTATAGGAATGTGTACAATGAGTACGAACCATTCAAGGATAACACTTTATATCGATCAATTATTGGGTCCTTATTATATATATCTAATTGGACCAGGCCTGATATCACCCTTGCCGTAAATTTGTTGTCAAGACATGTAAGCAATCCTAACTTATACCATTGGGAGGGAATTAAGAGGATTTTAAAGTATCTGAAGTCTAGCATTAATGTGTGTCTATTCTTAGAACCATTCATTTCTGAAAAACCAACTTTGACCTGCTACGCCGATGCTGATTGGGCTACTGATTCAAAAAGCAGGAAAAGCACTTCTGGATATGTTTTTCTTATAAATGGTTGTGCGGTGCACTGGTACACTGGCAAACAGAACTTAATTGCCACCTCTACGGCGGAAGCCGAATATGTTTGCTTATCCAAAGCAGTCAATAATCTAATTTGGTTCGATGATTTGTTATATAATGTGTGGGATGAACCTGTTTATCCAATTATTATCAATGAGGACAATAAGGCAGCAATAGATATATCAGCTTCCGAAGCAATAGGTCAACGATCTCGACATATCGATATCAAATATAAACATGTAAGACAACTGTCAAGTATAGGATTCATTAAAGCTGTTCATTGCGATACTAGTGAACAAATTGCTGATATACTCACTAAGCCATTACCAACCAAACAACATGTGTATTTGACTTCCAAACTCAATGTACATATATAATCTTAATAACTCACCATTAGTTAGGTATTTTAGAGGGGGATTTGTTACAGTTGAAAATACCTAACCTGATATCTGTAAATATGTGTGCTTGTATATATGTCATGGTGTGATGTCATTGTGTCACTTATCATTGGTCACTACTTACCATTAGCCCCGCCTCCTCTGTATATAAGCTCTCGCTCCTGTCAGATTGATGGCTGTCTAAATGTGTTCCTGAGGAAGAAAATAAATATTATTATTACAAGAAAGTCTACAGTCTCTTATATTGGGCCTAACCAGGATAACCAACTAGCAACATGCTTAAAACTCCATTCCCTTTTACACTGATTTGCAATGTTCAATGAAAGAAGAACAAACCTTTCCCTCCCCAGTAAATAAAGAGTTTGGATCCAACAATAATACTGCAAACCTTTTTAAGGTATAATAATGGAACACTATTTGTATTCTAACCTTTTTTTATCCAGGAAATCAGACTGATTTATTTATAAATACAATCTTTAAGAAAACAAAAGTTCACATATCTATATTCCCCCAAGGATCATCCTATTTAGCATTTCAAGTTCAGTCAAGATCAGGTACATTTTGCTGTCTAGCTTATACCTGTATAGCAAGGAATAAAATGAAACTTCTTTATTTGGTATATGGTTTAGCTCTAGAGCCGTGATGGCGAACCTATGGCTCGAGCCGTTGCCCCAGCTCAGCTGTGCCACACATGTGCATGCACCTCCCACTGGCCACTTGGTTTTCAGGTCTTTGCTGCCCATGCGTGGAGGGCGGGGGTATGCGGGAGAGACTTGTGCATGTGTGGGGGCTGGGTCATGCATGGGGGATCATGCATGCATGTACAAGGTTGCACATGCATGCACATAGATGGGGTGCATGCGCGGGGTCACACTCGCATGCACAGGGGGTGGGCCACATGAGGGGGGTCACACATGCACATTGTATTATGAGTATACACTGCATTATGTGTACACTTGCCCACCACTTCCATAGACTATTTCCGAAAGGCTCAAGGCCCAGTAGTGGACTGTAGCCTGAGGATTAGGGACCCCCTGCTCAAAAAATTATTTTGATTGGGAAGGAAAAAATCCATGTCATTCTTTACCATCTTCTTCCTTCATGGGAAGACATTGCTTGTATAACAGAATTAATATTAGAGCTACTGCTAAGGAAAATAGTTTTTAGTGCCAATTCACTGGATAGGAAGAAAGTTAGGAAGACAAATCAGACAATGAAATAGCTTGAAAATGCTTCTTTTGCTACTTGTTTGAAAGAGCACTTGTAACTACAATCAGGTTCTTGCTCATGCTTTTGCTGGAGCATATGCTTCCTAGTGGATTTTATTTCATTGTCATCTGCAGAAAGATTTCTTATATTGATGTGCAGAGGCCAAGCACTCAAGGTGCTTGACTATATCCCTGAATGCTATAATTCAAGTGGTTTATGATATCAAGTCAAGGCCCCCTGTTAATCTAAGCAGCCGTAAGCAGTTGCCTCATCTGTTGTGTTATGGATGACAATGATAGTGCTCCCCTGATAACAAAACTCCATGTTATTTCACAGGCCATAGAAATGAAAATACAGGTAGTAAAGGATTTCCACCTTCGATTACATTAAAGCGATTTGCCACTTATCTTCTGGGAGGTTTATGACTTTATAATCTGGTATCCCCTAATGGTTTCCCAGGCGAGCTCATCAAGATACTGCTACCTGTTGAGATGCATAATCTGCATTTTCAGAGTCTCCAAATACAACTATGATAATATATTTTTTAATGTAATGGAAGATAAATTCAGAAGGAATACCATTAGAAAAAGTTGAAAGGATCACGTACTTCGGTTTTAATTTACATGAAAGCTGGGACATGATCAGTGAAGTAAAGACAAAGATAGAGAAAGCTCGAACAGCAATCTTCAAAATGAAAAAGGTCTTCTGCAGTCACGACAGAAGACTAAGACTAAAAATAAGGCTTGTCAGATGTTACATCTTTTCTATCCTGTTCTATGGAATAGAGAGTTGGTCTCTGACAGAAAACCACTTGAAGAAACTAGAAGGATTTGAAATGTGGATTTACATATAAGTTAGGTTAACAAAATCACAAATGAGGAGGTGATAAGCCGCCTGGGAAAGCAATGGGAAATAATCAAAGCCATTAAAAAGCAAAAGTTAGAATATTTTCGACATGTGATGCGACACCAAGAAAAATATGGCATCCTTCACTTAATCCTCCAGAAAAAGATTGAAGGCAAACGAGGTCCAGGCAGAAGAAGAACATCATGGCTTCAAAACCTAAAGGACTGGTTTGGATAAAACTCAGTAGCATTTTTTCATAAGGCTGTTGACAAAAATAGGATTGCCAACATGATCACCAACGTCCGATGATGGATATGGCACAAGAAGAAGATGAAAGAATGGAAGATGGAAATATTTTACTATCTATATTTTTATTTCTATGGCCTGTGAAATAACATGGAGTTTTGTTGTCAGGGGAGCACTATAATTGTCATCCATAACACAACAGATGAGGCAACTGCTTACAGCAGCTTAGATTAACAGAGGGCCTTGACATGATATCATAAACCATTTGAATTATTGAGACCCATTTCTTGTCTGGGTTTTAAAAAAAGATTGGGGAGCACCTTTTTCCATCCTGTATTATGCAAGTAGCAGTGACATGATCTTCCTTGATCTGTCTTAAACAAATCCCTTGGATTTTGAAGCCGATCTAAGGATGAACTATTATATTTTCAGATTCCTAAACAAATAGTGGTTAATTTATCATAGTTGATAATCAGTGTGAATCATCATCATCATCATCATCATCATCATCATCATCATCATCATAGCTGATATATTACACACTTCCTCCAAATTCTTGTGGCATACAGACATAGACATTTATAGAAATAGAGACACAAAGGAGTCAGACTGAAAATACATCACCATCACAATTTATGAAAAATTGAATCTTCTATTTTTGATACATTGCTCCTTCACCAAGTGTCTGGGAAATAAATCAGCTCTGAGATAGGTTCTAAAGGTTACTGAAAAAGTGGGAGTGACTTCAACAGCCTGAAAATACCCTGAAATATACTAATTTTTAGGATAAAATTCAGCAGAATTTCAGTCTGAATTGCTCTTCTTTTTTTTCCAAGTTTTTTTATTTTATTTTATTTTGCATATGCATATCAATGCGTGAACAGTGTGGCACCTGGGTGTCATATATTTTAATAGAAATGAAACTAGTAATATTAATCATAATTCTTACATTCAACCAGTTTATATATTTCTAATAATAATGCACATTTATATTACATTATAGTCTTTCATTATTAAATTATTCCATGTTTCAATATATAGTTCTAATGCCACTCACCATATTATCTAAACATACATAATAATACTGCCATTCAATTTCTAAATTTCACTCTTGTTATTGCTTTTATTTTATTAGGTAAAAATGTGTATGCTAATATTCCCCCTTTCTCTTATTCCTGTCTCTATTCTGACTTTTGATCATGTCACCTTTTTATTAAAAGATGTTTTCTTTCTATCCAACATCTCTCACCCACTTTGGTGCTTTAAATCCTGTTCCTTTTTAGCTTACTTCCCATATTTCACTCTTTGCATCTATTTGTATTAAGATACAATAATTCATTATTTCATTATTCAATGTTTCAATACACAATTGTAATACCAATCACAATTTTATTTAAACATACAAGATTATTCTAATCATATTCTTTACAATCATAAAATCTATATAATTCTAATAGTAATACACACTGCTTCTGGTTGACGTCGCGGCAAGATCGGACCTGAGGAGTAGGTCTCCATGCTCCCATACCAAGTTCTCTCCATTGATGGGCTCTGAAAGGTCACAGAGAGTCGCAACTCTCCTGTCTGACCAACAGTTCTTTTTCCCTCTCAGCCATGGAGAGGAAAAGAGGCAGCCAAAATATGGCTGCCACGAAGCTGGGACAACTGAGGAACAACTAAGACTGGTGCTGGAATGAAGTATGTGAACAATGACTGGAACTGGGGAGATGATTCCTTTTTACTTAAAACCTAACTCCAGAGAACAATTTAGAACTATTTGCTCAGGATTACCCGTTAAAGCAGCGATTAAGCATTCTGAGAAAAATACCAGACTGGAAGGAAAAGACCTAAAGACAGAAAAATAAGAGATTTCTAAAAGTACAGAAAATTGGACTCTTAAACTGGGAAGATGTGGTAACGGGAAGGCATCTTAAAATGCTGGAATTATTTACTTTAAAAACTTATCCTGCTTCCATAATTGAATTATAATTAAAATTATGATTAAAGCAATCAAAATTAGACTGACTAGTGGCAATACTGAAATTTAAGCTGAGAGCGCCACCTGCTGATGGAAGGAAAATATACAAGTCTGGAAATACTTACATGAAGAACTGTGAAAATATTTACTGGGTTATATCTAATTACTCCATGACTACTGGAGATTTAAATATGAGAACAAGGAAACTATTCAATTAAAGTGACCCCTGATGTTATGCTACAATCTGAATTGCTCTTTTACAGCCTTTCTACCCCTCATAGTTAAGGGGAATAATTAATGGATTTAATTATTCAAAGACTTTATAGCATTTGCTCTTTCTAAACCTATCTATCTCAAACATCTTCTATTGTCTCAATTTCAAGCAATGTAAGATATATTTTCCTGAAAAGAACCTACTACATTTAGGCTAAGATTTTAATAGCTCAGAAGATTTGCTTGAAATCAAGCATTAAGATAGATTGTCCCACATTTTTCTCCAGTTTGGATCATAATCTGAATTCAGTAACTCAATGCTATTTCTTTTTGTGTGTTTGCACATTTTCAATCTCCCTCACTTATCCTCATCAACAAATCTTCTTGTTATCTCTACCTTAGTACAAGTATTTAACAGTTGCATACAACTTTGTACTATTTGGGAGGTTCTAATGTAGCTATAGGGCAGAGATACATCAAATCCCCCAATCTAACAATAAACGTTTATTAGGGCCTTTTGACTGTAAAATACTACATAGAAAACTCATAAAGCTAAAATTATTGATGTCTAAAAAGAAGGCAAAAATATAAGAGGTATTACATAACATAACATAATATCAAGATTAGTGCTAAACTTCAGTCATAGGTGGGATGAATAGAGACATAAAATTGGGCAACCTGGAAAGACATATCAAAGACCTGGTTGGATAGAAGACATGACAGATAAACATTGTGCTTTCTACCAAGGCAGTTCTTTAAAATGGAATATGTGAATATTCTTCTGAAATTCTTTGTAAAGAGAACAACAAAAGAGAATGTGGTTTTGGGACTCCACAGAGCTATACATGCATACTACTGAAGAGGAAAGATTTATAATGTCTTTATGGGTCTGCAGAAATTGGCCAAGTTGAAGGCCATACAAAATTTCATAGTTAGAATGAAAGAGAGATAGAATGGGGGCACATGTCTGTTTGAGTTTTGATACTAGTTTGGAAATCTATAACCCAAATTGTGAAGATGGCCCCTGGCATTTTCAAACCCTAATGGACCATCCATGTATTCTACAATGAAATAGACATAAATGTGAACATTACTTTTGATGTCATGGAGATACATCATTGTTCTGTCTCCCAGTTCACTTCCTCCATGAATAACATTATGTATCTTTATAATAATCACATATAATCTCAAACATTGCAATTTTTGCTTCATTTGGAGGTTGTTTCAGCTACTAAATCATTTTCTTTGCCATTTCCTGTACCTTTTCAACGCTGATAACAAAACAGGACAACATGTAGCAATTCTACTTACAGTGATTCTCTGCACAAGTCTCCTCTTATCTGCCTCTATTATGATGCAGGGTGGGTTTGGATATTGATATCACTCAGTGTGCTCAGATGCCAAGAAAAGACATATCACCACTCCTATTCAACATCTAAATGAGGTCTCTGAATGAGCTCATCCATTGCCATGGGTTGAAGTACACTGATGATACCCAATTACACATTTCTATCCCTATAGAATTAAAATTAAATATTGTTAGGAAATGGTTATTGCCTAATTGGTTGTCCAGGAAATATATAAGCCAACATTGTATGTTTGTATTATGTGAATGTATTATGTAGCTTTAAGAACTGTGCTGAGTCATTCTGCATCCTGATTGGCTGAGCTCTGTAGCCAATGTATTTAAGGAGAGGTAAATTGTGGTTAGTGTGAACACTACACCATTTTTACCTGCTGCTACACTGTTACTCTTTTTGATCTCTCTATATGGTCAATTGATTGATCATGATTATTTATTTACTGTTTTCTGATATTTATTGAACTGTTTTTATTTTGTTCCTGATTGTTCCTTGTATTTTTCTACAAACTGGTAAGAAGATTTTATATCCCTGGATTGATTTTATATTGCACTTTATATGGCTAAGACTTGGATTGTTAAAGGACTATGATTTTGCTTTTCCCTAAAAGTAAAATACTATAAAACCCAGTTTGTCTGTATGTTATTCACAATTACTCTCAAAACATTTCCATGTGTAAACTCTGCTTTATAAACCACAACTTCGGGTGTAACTCAACAATATCCTTAGCAAATATATCACCCTGTTGCCTAGAGGTTATGAGAGTCTGGATGGGCTTCAGCAAAAGAGTGGCACGTTTGAGTGATTTGGGGTTTGGGGCAGAGGTGGGTTTCTGCTACCGGTTCTGGAGAACCAGTATTGGAAATTTTGAGTAGTTCAGAAAACTGGTAGTAAACATTCTGACTGGCCCCGCCCCCATCTAGTCTCTGCCTCCCAAGTCCCAGCTGATGGGGAGGAAATGGGGATTTTGCAGTAACCTTCCCCTGGATTGGGGACGGAATGGAGATTTTACAGTATCCTTCCCCTGGAGTGGGGTGGGAATGGAGATTTTATAGTATCCTTCCCCTGCCACGCCCACCAAACCATACCATGCCATGCCCACCAAGACACACCCACAGAACCGGTAGTAAAAATTTTTGAAATCCACCACTGGTTTGGGGCCTGCCAGTTCTAGGACTATGTTATTTTTGGTCCTAGATGAGGTTGCACTGTTTTTTGTTTCCTGGCAATAGTAGCTTATTACTTATAGAATCAGAATCAAAATAGAGCTGGAAGGAATCTTGGAGGTCTTATTCAATGCCCTGCTTCAGCAGGAGACCCTGTACCATTTCAGACAAGTGACTGTCCAGTCTCTTCTTAAAGACCTCCAATGATGAAGCAGATCACCTACAGCCTGGTGTGACTCACCTATTTTTTGCTGTCAAATAATAAATAAAGCACCATTTATTATTTTCATTGCCCTCTTCTTAGTTTTTTCAGAAAATCAAGCTGGGTCAGTTGATGTCACTAGCTATAGTGCAGGCATTCTTATCTAGAGACAGTCTGGAACCCGGATTGGATTCTTGTAATATAGAAACATCAAATAATTTGTGCACATTTTCCCTGTGTCTCCCCTGCTATTTTGGCTGGCTACTGTAGTTTATATTATGTTTACTGAAGTGAAATACATCAAAAGTTTGAGAGTAACACTAATCATGTCATATTTACAATCCACTCACTTCACTTAGCAATGCCATTCTCTTTCCCAAGTAATATCCTTTAACAAATTGTGCCAAATATTTCCAGAGGCACTAAGAGCAAGTTGGTGAAATGATGGGAACTGTTCAGAACTAGTTCAAAACTCCATTCCTCAGAAAGTTCCTTGAAAATATTGCCTAGTTCTAGAAATTTTGGTTCCAATTGAAGCTGTATACTTCAGAGTTCTAGCTTAAGATTTCATTGAATGTAATAACCTTTAGGGTTTAAAATAAATATTTTTATGACTAATTTTTTTTAATTAGCATGCCTTCCCTTTCTTTGGATGTACTTAGGCGTAGGCATAGGCAGTGGACAAATACTTCATATCATATGACTTACCATAATTATATATTATACTACAGAAACAGAATACTATATTAAACTACAGAAACAGAATAGGAATAAATAGTTCTGGTAATATAGGCATGTAAATGGAGCATATCTCAAATTTTATTATGTAAAATCTGTTTGTTTGTTTGTTAGTGATTAGAGATATGTAAAATGTTTTGTGGCTGAACTGTCTTGACTCCATAAAATCCAATTTGAGGTTGGAATGTTTTCAATACTGTAAGGTCAAACAAGCTATTCTAACAATTCTGATGGCTTTGAAACATCCCATTATGGGTAGCCTATTACCTATTTGAATCTGCTCACAGTTCACCAGGAAGACATTGCATGTAAGAGAAGAGAGACATTTGACAGAAATGGCAGAGGGGTAGTCTTGGAGAAATGATGTTATTAGTGATGTTCTGACCTAGACTTCCTGAGTCAGTAAAACGCACGAGTAGTCCCAAAAACTACTTTTATTGCAACAGCTGTGAATTCTGTTCATTCACAGATGAGTCCCAATTAGTTGTAAAGAGTTCTTCGGGATAAGGCTGATAATCATCCACTGTTATCTCCCATGACACACTGACAAAGACCTAATTGGCAAAGCCACATGGAGTCCAGAATCAAACAGAGCTTCAGACTTTAAACTGAACAGAATTAGCAACATTGCTTCCTGCAAAAGCCCAAGTGCCTTTGCTCCTTTTTTAAGTCTTATGGGAGGGGCCAATCATCTCCAAGTCCTACTCCCGAGTCATCCCTTTTGTTTTAACTGTTCTAGCCTTTTGGCAGTTTTGCGCATGAGCACACTGGGAACAGGCTCCCCCTGTTCCTCTGTCTCGCTGAGTCCGACTCTGGAGGTTCCGGAGGCAGCACATACCTCCCAGATGTCCCTTTCTCTGCCTCCGATGCAGAACCCTTGTCCGAGCCTTCCCCAGACTCCAGGACGGACCCATGTTCCTCCCCAGCCTCCACACTTTCTCACTCTACTGCCAGCTCCACAGGCTGCTGGCGGACCACAACAGGTGAGTAGTTAATATAGAAGGTTCCATCTAGGTGAAGGCAGAAAGAGGACTGGCCTTGTGAATAGGAAGCCACTGACATTTTCTTTGTTCTTGCCTGTACTATGTGTACTCTTCCTGAATCTTCTGCATTGGTGTCTGGTAAACACATTGTGTGCATTGAGAAATGAGCTAATTACAACATCTGTTTTTAGAACTGTAGCTGGCTAGTGACATTATGGAAGTAGCCCAAACTGCAAAAAAAACTTATGTTTGCCTTCCCAAAATGGAATGTAAGTGAGGTTACAAGAATAATTTTACAGTTAAAGTGTCATTTTGGGGCAAATATGATCTTTATAACATATTTATGATTACGTAGGTGAAGCAGGGCTTCAAATATAGCAACTTGTGGAAACCCATACACCAGCGGTGTCAAACCTGTGGCCTTTCTTTCTAAAAAAAATAAAATAAAATAAAAAATCTGTGTGTGGCACTCTGAATTCCTAGAGAAAAAAATGGCATCAAGGTATAATGAATAAAAATATAAAATGATGTGTTCAAAGAATAATAATCATTACTCTCAATAATCTACTTCAATGTACATAGGCAGTACATTGTGTCATGAACAACTGAGGTGGAAGAAAGAAGAAGAGGGCCTCTGTTGAAGCCTGTTGGCTAGCCAACAGAAGGAAATTAGCTGGTTCCTCCTGCTGCTTCATACTTCCTCTCACTAAGGAATAGACACCAAGCTATCTCTTTTTATATGCAATTGGCTGAAAAGCAATAGAGCTATTGTCATACCATTCAAAAGGAGTTCTGTTATACCATCACCCTTTGATATGCAAATTCTTCCCTTTGAACCACTGCTATGGAGCTTCAGATCTGAAAAACATTCTGTTCTGTGTTATCCATATGCCTGTGATTCTGAAGATCACAGAGGATACCTTCAGCCAATCATTGCTCAGATGGAGCCAGAAAATATTTGACCACTGAGAGGGTACCGTATTTTTTGGAGTATAAGACACACCTTTTTTTCCCCCAAAAAAGAGGGTGAAAATCTGGGTGTCTTAAACTCCAAATGTAGCCTTGCCCAGCTTCTCAAATGGAGGTTTCAGAGGCTGAAAAAAGCATCAGAAATGAAGCTTCAGAAAAAAAAGCCCCCAAACAGACCTTCAGAAAAGAAGCCCCAAACAGAGCTTCAGGGCTTTTTTTTCTGAAGTAGTTTCGGAGGCTTTCAGAGGCAGAAAACAAAGTTTTTTCTGAAACAGAGTTTCAGAAGCAGAAAAAAAAAGCAAAAAAAAAAAAAAAAAAAAGCAAGGTACAGAGCTCACAACCAAGGAACCTGTGGCTAAAATTCACCTCTGGGAACAGCTGATTGGGGGTATTCTGGGAGGCCAATCCACCTGCCAATCAGCTTTTTTCTTATTTTCCTCCCCAAAAACTAAGGTGTGTCTTATACTCCGGTGCGTCTTATACTCTGAAAAATACAGTAAGTCAATCAGGATACCTTCTTTTTTGTCAATCCCTGAATGTACTGCCTGCCCATCTTATAGTTTTGGATATATGTCCATGGATATACAAAGGTATTACTTTCCCCTTTCTCCATAGAGGCAACCACACACAATTACAGCACACCTTTCATTTTGCCTATATTTTCTGATTAGGCAAATTTGGATATAAAAAAGCACATTCAAGGAAATTGTGCAATGAGACTGATTTTATTTTAGAATAAATGATGGAATGTTTTACAGACAATATGGTGTGAATGTAAAAGACTTCGGGACTGTTAGGCAGCACTGGAGCTTTAGAAAACAAAATTTCAGAACTAACAAGAAAGAAACAGATGAAATCTTCAATTGTTTAAGAACTTAATTTCATACAGCTATTAATAAACTAAATAAACACAGTGCCAGAAAGTATATTGCACTGCATTCTCAAGTTAAACTGTGTATAAGTTAATTACTAAAATGGTTTGCATTGAAACTACTGCCAAACCCGACTTGAATATAAATTGTATATGTGTTGACATGTCATACAACACATTTGATGCTGCTGATGTCGTATTGAATGTTCATTCAGTCTCCAAAGAAGAAACAAGTACAATAAAACATTCACAATAAGGAAACAAACAAATAAAATTAAATCACAACTCTAATAACACCTCCACTCTCTACCAATGATTCATAAAGTGAAAACAAACAATTATAGCAACAATGAAAGAAAATCCTTCTGCTCATTATTATCCCCAAAACCTTCCAGAAGAATTCAGCTTTCATTTCAATCCTAACCCTTATCCCAAATTGTGGCTGCTTCACAATTTAAAAAAAGAACAAAACTTTTTAAAATAATAATAATATTTTTTGTATTAAAAAATACAATACAACAATGAACAAGAATAGGCAAAATCAGTGGTGAAATCCAATTTTTTTTTACTGCCGGTTCTGTGGGCGTGGCTTGGTGGGCGTGGCTTAGTGGGTGTGGCAGGGGAAGGATACTGCAAAATCCTCATTCCCTCCCCACTCCTGAGGGAAGGATATTGCAAAATCTCCATTCCCATCCCACTCTGAGGCCAGTCAGAAGTGGTATTTGCTGGTTCTCTGAATTACTCAAAATTTCCTGTACCGGTTCTGCAGAACCTGTCCAAACCTGCTGGATTTCACCCCTGGGCAAAACCAATACAATCCAAAAGAGCATGCTTCTGCCCAGCTTGTTAAACAGAAGTGAGAATTGGGTATTCAGGAGAAAATAAAATTAAGGACAACACAGCAGGAATAAGTTTCTTAAGTTGTGTAAAACAAGAAGAAATGGGATCATGAATGAATGGGCAGTAGATGTGGGATTGAAAAACTGAGTATAGATAGTCCTCGATTTATGACCACAATTGAGCCCAAAATTTTCTGTTGTTAAGTGAGACATTTGTTAAGTGAATTTTGTCCCATTTTATGACCTTTCTTGCCTCAGTTGTTAAGTGAATCACTGCAGTTGATAACTTAGTAACATGGGTGTTAAGGGAATCTGGCTTCCCTATTGACTTTCCTTGTCAGAAGGTCGGAAAAGTGGATCAATCATATGACCTTGGGACACAGCAACGGTCATAAGTATGAACCAGTTGCCATGCATCTGAATTTTGAGCACATGCTCATGGGGAGGCTGGAAAGGTCGTAACTGTGGAAAAACGGTCATAAGTCACCTTTCCAGTGCCGTTGTAACTTTGAATGGTCACTCAACGGACTGTTGTATGTCGAGGACTACCTTTAACCTGTAAAAAAGATAGGATTAAAGTATGCAAGAAGGAAAAGTTATGGAAAACTACAGTGAATGCTACTGATGCAAATTAGATGAATTTATATTTCTTTTTCTTATCGTATGTCTTTTTTGTTGTTTGTTTGCTTACTCTTTGTTGCTCTCTTTCTGTGCTTTACATGCTTACCCCAAAAAGGAACAGCACAATGGGTATTTATTATGCACAAATAGAAAATATCTTTATATTATTTCTCATGATCTTTAGCATATCGTTTTTGAGGTTTCAGAGTTTTGGGTTGCGGCTGATTTTCTGTGTTTATCATCTGCAGCTTTTGTTATAGTTTTAATGAACTAGGATGATATTGCTGGTATATTATTTGGTAACCAACCTGAGAGCCCAACACTGAAAGCCAGTCTATGCATTTCTCAGCAGATAAGTGGAATAAGTCCCTGGTATAGTGGCATTGTGCATATCTGTCCAACCATTGAGGGTTCCGAGAAAAAAAAGAAAAGAAAGCAATGCTTCTAAAATAGAAATGCTTTCTAAAAAAAACCAACAACATTTGAAGTACTGCCAATGAAAAGGGATTATGTAGCTATTCCATCTTTTTCATCTAAACAGATGTTCTCATGAACAAAAAAAGAGAAGTGGTGAGAAAAAAAAGGAGAGGTTTACAAATAAAGGACAATACCATGCAAATGCCATAACAAATTATTCCCAAAAGTCCAGATTAAACTAATTTGTATTATAAACTAATACAGAGGTACCTGATCTAGAAATATGTTTAGTGTTGCCCACTAATATAAACAAACTCATTAGATCACTTAATCCATTTGAAGATATTAAAGCATTTCATAGATAGATGGAGCTATTTAATTTTATCTTACATAAATAAAATATGTGTTAATATTCATATAAAACTTTTACCCCCCACTTCTGTTCACCTTATAAATGCACAATGAATAAGAACTTTGGGTATAAGAAGTAAAGCTAGTGAGACAGGCACAAGAGTAAACAGGACAGTTATTTCAAAATAGCACTTGTGCTTTCTGAGTTTCAAGAAAATGGTCAAATATCTACCACTGATTTGGAAAGGCAGAAACACTGCTATTTAGCGAAATGGGCTACTTTCTTTGTATCTATAACTTTTTTTCTTCTCAAAATAGAGAAACCAGCCAAACTTCGCCTGAGAGCTTACTGATAACTAAGGAATAAGGATTTAAATATCTGGGGACCTGAGATTTACAGCTGATCCCAGTTAAGGGCTTGGTCCCTGAGAGTAAACCCACTTGAATTCAGTGAAGCTTACCTTTGAAGTAAACCCACATATAATTTTGCATAGATATTCTTTCCCTGTAAAAATATTTAACTGGGTCAGAATAGAACTATTTGCTAAATCTTTAGAACATACTGCACGCAGTGAGAGAACTGAACATAAAATAAAACCACAAGTACTATTTTCCTAAGCTCACCCTTCACACCTCATTGTGAAATAATGATAAATCATGTTTTATTAAAGACTAATAAGTTAAGGGGATGCAGTGGCTCAGTGGCTAAGATGTTGAGCTTGTCAATCGAAAGGTCAGCAGTTCGAATCCCTAGTGCCACGTAATGGGGTAAACTCCCATTACTTGTCCTAGCTTCTGCGAATTTAGCAGTTTGAAAGCACATAAAAAATGCAAGTAGAAAAATAGGGACCACCTTTGGTGGGAAGGTAACAGCATTCTGTGTGCCTTTGGCATTTAATCATGCTGGCCACAAAACCATGGAGACATCTTCGGACAGCGCTGGCTCTTCAGCTTTGAAACAGAGATGAGCACCACCCCCTAGAGTCGGGAACAACTAGCACATATGTGCAAGGGGAACCTTTATCTTTACCTACTAAGTTAAAGACTCCCCCCAGCCCCCCAAGGATGTGCTGTGCTACCACATCATGGTGGTGTGAAGGTGTTTATCTAAATGTAAAGAGGAGTAAAAAAATGCCTGAGCATATAATCTCAAGGCATAAACATCATTTCATATACTGCATGGGAGAAAGCAATGGTCCCACTCTTGTACTTCACCAAGAAAACTACATGGATCGAAAACATAAAATGATTGACAACAGTGGCAATGAGGATACTGTTGGAACATGCAAAAGACAGGTTGCTAAAAGTTGGCATTGACCTATTGGCATATAAGTGATCAATTGAGTCAAGGAAAGTAAAGGCCCATTCAAATGCCTCTTTAGCCCCAAAGTTCAATCGGGGGGCATTATTAGCCAGTTAAGATATTTCAATCTAACACTCGTACTTTTGACGTGAAGATGAAAAGGGTGAACAATTATCCATGCATACCACTGAGGTCTATCTCATATAGAGGCACACACATATACCTACAGACACTATTTTCTGAAGGCATCCCCTTTTACTGTTATGGATTGTTAGCTAATTTAAAAAATAGAGAACAAAAACACAGAATAATTGGGCAGCTTTTCTATGGATGGAATAAAATAGAATCCCTTAAAGGCTTGCATTGTTATGGGACAAGTCATTTTTATCCTGCTCTGAAATACAACTTTAATAAATTCTCAAATTTCTCATGGAATCAATGCTTATTTTCTTTCCCAGTGACATCCATATATATCTGTCTGCCTACAGTAATATTATGATTGTGTTAGTATAAAGTGCTTGCTGACATTCTTCATCTGGTTCCTCTGATGAGACCTGCTCAGTATGGTTGAACCTCTGGCATAGCCTTAGCTTTTTCAGAACACACAAATCCCACAACCACATCAAGGTAGTGCCTCCCTGGGGGTTATTGTCTAATGAATGAGTTGCCCATATTTCTACAAGTAGTCATTACTTAATAATAGTAATTGGGACCAGAATTTCTCTTACTAATTAATGTAGTCATAAAACATAACCTTACATGAACATATGGTTTAGCGATGGCAATCCCAGCAATCCCATTGCCATTGTTAAGTGAAGAACATGGGTCATTATGCAGGGGTCTCATATGACTACAATCTGCAACATCTTGTTGGCTTCCAATAAACAAAGTCAATGGGAAGCCAGCAAGAAGTTGCAAATTCCAATCATAACAAGCCTTAGGTGGGTTGCAAGCAGGAGGATGGGTAAGTGCTGGGGAATGTGGATGGGCAAGGGGTGGATGTTGTGACCCAGCCTTGTATGAATGCAACTGGGTGGAAGAGGTATTGTGTCATGGATGTGCATGGGCAGTGGGTTGGTGCTATAATTTGGTGTGAGCAAGGCCAGGCAGAGGCTGTATGGCAGGGTATGAATACAATTGGTTGGGTGGGTGTGTATTATGGAATGTGTGTGTGGGGTGTTGTGGGCAGGCATACTCTACTGTAGTGAACTTCTCAGGAGAAAAAGAGATGGGTGTGGGAGCAATTTGCAACCTTATCTGCTGGCTTCTCTATTGATTTTGCTTGTGGGAGACTGGCAGGGAACTCACAATCACATGACTGTAGGACACTGCAACAAAATCAGGAAAATAAATAAATAAATAAAAAATCAGAACATCAAATACAAGCTGGGCAGATACGACCTCATAGACAATCCTCATTCTGTCAAGGACCCTCATCTCAAATGATCTAAGTGCCACAGCTCACTGCAAAAATGTTGTCAAAAAGACATTAAGAGTTGTTAACCTAATCTTGCGAAGCTTTTTTTCCGGTAATATTGTACTGCAAACTAGGGCATACAAAACCTTTGCTAGACCAATTCTCAAATACAGATCATCTGCCTGGAACCCGCACTGTATATTGGACATTAATACAATTGAGCGAATCCAGAGATATTTCACGAGAAGAGTACTTCAGTCCTCTGTTCACTAGAGAATACCTTATGCCACTAGGCTTGAAATTTTGGGATTAAATGATTTAGAACTATGCCGCCTTCAGTCTTACCTAAGTGTAGCACACAGAATTATCTGCTACAATGTCCTACCTGTCAATGATTATTTCAATTTCAACCACAATAATACACAAGTACACAATAGATACAAATTTAAGGTAAACTGCTCCAAACTCGATTGCAGAAAATATGACTTCAGCAACAGCGTCAATACCTGGAATACACTACCTTACTCTGTGGTTACTTCCCCAAACCTCCATAACTTTAACCTTAGACTGTCTACTGTTGACCTCGTCTCATTCCTAAGAGGTCTGTGAGCATAAGTGCACCAATCGTGCCTACCCTCCCTGTCCTATTGTCCCCATTTATTTGTATCCTTATCCTGTATTCATAATTATGTTTATACTTATACCTGTTATCTTACGTGTTTGACAAATAATAAATAAATCAAATAAAAAACAATTCTAAGTGTAAGGTGCTTGCATTTCTGTATACAGTGTTATCATATACAGTGTTTACCTGTATACGTATCCAATCATTTGCATTATATTAGAGACACTGACTTGCCTCCATGTCAATATGCAAGTTGAGACAATGAAAGCAATGCTGAAATCTTCACATTGGGTTAACAGTTCATCAGAATAAATTGCATCCCCCATGCATTGTAATTTGGTAAGTCTCATTTTGAGAACTTTGGGGAAAGACTAAGAAAAAAAGAATAAGCAATCTTTTTAGGCTAAAATTCTATATGCATGAATCAACAATAGTGGTGAATTCAGTGAAGCATTCTTAGAATAGATATGTTCAAAATTGTGCTGCAGAAGCACTAAATGAGTGATATTTGATCTAGCATCCTCTAATGCATCAAGAATGAAGTAATACTGTGACAAGTCTCGTGGTACCCACACAGCAGTTTCTGGAAAGGCAGACAAAGACAGAAAATTAATTCTCTGTTCCAGAATGGTTGTCCATTCTGTTTCATAAAAACAATTGTGGTATATCCTAAGACTTTACTATTCAGAGTAATATTTTGTAAAAAGATGATATAATATTTTCAACCCATCGACTTATATAATATTTCAACTCAGTGACAGAACTGTTTCATCAGATATATTTTCTCTGTTTTTAATCTGTAAAATTTGGCTTATCCTTGTTAGTAAATCCATCCATTTAATTTAACTAGTACATCCCACAACCTCCCATACAATATATTAGCTCTGATTCTATTGACTGTGTTGGAATGTACAAAAAAATATGGGTGCCCCAAGCCCAACCCAGAGCAGCAGCATAGAAATTCTTGAGTAATACTGAAGTATCTCCCACAAGTCATAAGGAAGTGGCACCCAGATCTGTAGGAGAAGAGCAGGCTGAGCTAGAAGGCAGAGTTAAATGTGTTATCAGTTTGGAGTCATTGCATTGCCACAAAAGACCCAAGTCCAGTTCCACATGAATTCTTTTTTTTTTTATTGCAAAAGTTTTACAATTACATTTTCACCCCTTTTTCCCCCCTCAACCCACCCCAAACTTCCCAACCTCCCTAACCCACCCTAACCCTCCCCTCCCAGACTTCCACCCAGTATACTCATATCAAGTAAAAGGAAAAACCCTCCTTTGTATATAAAACTTGAACCCCTCCCTCCCCCTTATAAATTTTCATCTTCATTACATTAACCTATTTCTATCTTAATATAACATTTTCAAATAAATTTTCATCCTCATTACCTTAAAATATTTCTATCTTAATATAACATTTTCAAATAAAAGCTATTTGATACTTCCTAGTTTGATATTTGTTCTGAACATAATCTATCCACTTCTTCCATTCCCATTCATAAGTCTCTTGTGAACAATCTTTTAGATATGCTGAAATCTTCGCCATCTCTGCAAAACTGGCCATCTTCAAAGTCCATTCCTCAATCGTGGGCAGCGCTTCATTTTTCCAGTATTTACCTATCAACAATCTTGCTGCTGTTATCATATACAATATCAATTTTGTTTCACCCAATGTAAAACCCTTAACTATACCCAGTAAAAACAATTGTGGAGAAAATTGAATTTTTTTCTTCAAAACATTCTGCATGACCTACCAAATTTTTATCCAAAAAGCCTTAACTTTCTTACAGGTCCACCAAACATGATAATATGTAGCATCTAGACACTCACATCTCCAACATTTAGGCTGCACATTAGGGTACATACACGACAATTTTTTGGGGTCTAAATGCCATCTATAAAACATTTTATAAAAATTTTCCCTCAGGTTCTGCGACTGTGTAAATTTAACATTCTGAACCCAAATTTTTTCCCATGTTTCCAACATCACTGGTTCCTCAAAATTTTGTGCCCACTTAATCATACAATCTTTAACTAGTTCAGTTTCTGAATCCCTTTCTAACAAGACATTATAAAGTCTTTTAATATGCATTGGACCTTTCTCTTTTATGTGTCTGACCAATTCTTCCTCATACATCATAATACCAGTTTTTTGGTCCTCTTTCCATCTCAATTGCAATTGATTATATTGTAACCAAGTTAGATTAATCCCTTCAGCCAACAATGTCTGTAATGTCTTCAGCTGCCATCTGCCCGCATCTGTAAAAAGAACCTCTTTATATAAAACCCCCCCGAGTGACATTATATTTGTATTCCACAAAGTATGACCAAGATACAGCCATAGCGGTATTTTATAATCCCATTTGAGTCGGTGCTTCTTCCAAACTCTCAACAAAGAATCTCTATGTATATGGCTTTTAAATGCTTTATCCACTTTGTTGTCATAAAATAAGTAAGCATGCCATCCAAGTTCCAAATCAAAACTTTCTGCATTCAGTATTCCAGTCTTTTTTCCTCCAAACCAATCACTTGTTAAAGTCAAAGCTGCTGCATCATAATATAACTGTAGGTTTGGAAGTTTAAGACCTCCCCTTTCTGGAACATCTTGCATAATTTTCAATTTTACTCTTGGTTTTTTCTCATTCCAGACAAACTTATTCACTCCAGTTTGCCACACTTTTAGTTGTTTATCACTTTTAAGCACCGGAATCATTTGAAACAAAAAAAGAAATCTTGGCAAAATGTTCATCTTAACTGCTGCTATTCTTCCAAATAAAGACAGCTGCAGTTTTTTCCAAGTCTCCATGTCTTTTTGCACCTCTCGCCACAACACCTCATAATTATTTTGAAACAATTTCATATTTGATTCTGCAACCTGAACTCCTAGATATTTTACCTTTGGTACAATCTCAAAACCTGCCCTCCTTTCAAGCTCGTGTTTACGATCTTGTGTCACATTTTTGACTATCATCTTAGTTTTTTTCTGGTTCAGTCTAAAACCTGAAACTTTACCATAGTCTTGTATAATGTCCTTCATCTGGATTATTGATTCCATTGGCTGTGTTAGGGTAACGACCAGATCATCTGCAAATGCCTTTATTCTGTAATCCTCTTGCCTTATCATTATACCTTTCAAGATATTAGAGTCCCGTATTGTGTTTAACAAGACTTCTAGTGTTAAAATAAACAACAGTGGGGACAACGGACATCCCTGTCTTGTTCCTTTTTCGATTTTAAACTCTGTTGTCAAACTTCCATTAATAATAATCTGTGCCTTTTGCTCTTGATAAATTGCTGAAACCGCCTGTATAAATTGGTCCCCAAAGTCCATCTTTTTAAAAGTCTTTAGTAGAAAATTCCAATCCACTTTATCAAAGGCCTTCTCTGCATCCAAGAAAACCAGCACTGCAGGGATCTGTTTATTCTTCTCAAGATATTCCAATAAATCTATTACTTGCCTTACATTGTCCTTCATGTGCCTACCCTCGATAAATCCCGCTTGGTCATCATGAATCACCTTTTGAATTACTGGCATCAATCTGTTGGCTAATACTTTTGCATAAATTTTATAATCCATATTCAAAAGAGATATTGGTCTGTAATTCTCCGGTTTTTTGGGACCTGCTTGCTCTTTTGGTATCAAAGAAATATAAGCTGTAGTCCATGATGAAGGTACTTTTCCCCCTTGTTGTATGTTACAAAATAAGTCTCTGAGTTGTTCCACCATTTCTGCCTGCAAAGTTTTATAGTACACTGCAGTCAGACCATCCGTTCCAGGAGCTTTGGCTGTTTTTAATTGTTTTATTGCTGCTATTATCTCCTCCTCTGTTATAGGATAATTCATTCTTTCCTTTTGTTGCTCAGTAATTTTTGTAACTCTTTTATTATCTAAATATTTTTCTATAAGTCCATTCTGCACCTCCTCTTTGGCATATAATTTAGTGTAGTAATCAAGAAAAGCTTCTTTAATTAATTTCTGTTGAAAAATTTCTTTCCCTCCAATATCAATACTATCAATAGTCCATATACTCTGTTTCTTCCTCAATGTGTAGGCCAACCACCTGCCCGGTTTATTGGCATTGCAGAATGTATTGTGCTTCGCATATTGTAAATTTGTTGCAACTTGTTCCGCTATAAGCATTTGGAATTGATCTTTCAAAAGTTTTATGACACCACATATTCTTTCATCTGTTGGATTTTTAATAAGTAACTGTTTTTTATTCTTTATTTCTGCTTCCAATTCAAGTCTTTTCTTTTGTCGGATCAATCTATGTTTAGAGTTCATATAAATAAGCACCCCTCTCATATAAGCTTTGCTTGCATCCCACACAATTTCCATTGGAGTGCCTTTATTCAGATTCATTTCAAAAAACTCTTTCAAATACTTTTTAAGTTCTATTATATTTTTTTCATATCTGAACAAGTTTTCATTTAATCTCCAAGAGCGTCTCTCAGTCTTACTTGTCTCAATTTCTATCCACACTGGGCTATGATCAGTCAAGGTTCTTGGCAAAATCTTTGTTCTTTTTGTCCTAACAAGTAAGTCATCTGACAACAAAATGAAATCAATCCTAGAGAAGGATCTATGTCTATCAGAAAAGAAAATATAATCCAGTTCTTTTGGGTTGTGTATTCTCCAAATATCTTTTAATTCCAAGTCTTCTTTCATATCAAAAAAAGTCTGTGGTAGTCTAATCCTTGACTTCGCCAAAGTCTTTTTATCTAATTTAGAATCAATTACTCCATTCCAATCTCCCATAATTAAAATAGATCTATAATCCCATTGTAGTATTTTAGTATGTAGCATTTTGTAAAAATAGTCCTGTTGTTGATTGGGAGCATAAATTCCAATCAAAAGAATTTGACTATTTGCTGAAAGTAGTTCAATTGCTACAAACCTACCATCTTGATCAGCTTCTATAAGTTTGGCTGTTAATTTTTTATTTACATAGATAACCACACCATTCTTTTTTTGGTTAGTTGAAGATATAAAATGTGTTCCTAATTTGGGATTTTTCAAATAGTTTTGATCTTGAACTGTAATATGCGTTTCTTGTAGACAGATTATATCATTATTAAATTGTTTCAAATATGCAAATACTTTCTTCCTTTTCTGTGTTGCATTCAACCCATTCACATTCCAAGATAAGCATTTAATCATCATTATTATCTTTCTGGAGCAAAGAACAGAATAATCGGATTTCATCCGAAATCTTCAATCCTGCATTCCCCATGGCTCCAGTCTCTTGTATAGTCTTAGCCCCCTTTTCATCTTGTCTTTCCTGTTGTAACTTTTCTTTAAGTTGCTTGGATTTCGCTTGGGTTATACGCTGGTCCTTGACTTCAGCCATCCAGACCGGCTCCAAAATTGGAGAAGATTCCAACAAAGGCTCATCCAGGAGACCTCCTTCAGCGCCCTTCAACTCCTCTGATTCCTGCTTAGATTGTTCTTGCGGTTCTTGAAGTTGCTTCTTATCACTCTCCTTAATCTCCAAAACTGTAGATGTACGTGGGGATGGTGTTCTTTCTTTAAGGATGTCAGTATAAAATTGCTCCACCTTCTCCACAGTATTCAAACGGTATCTCTCTCCCTTATATCTCAAAATTATACCAGTTGGAGCATCCCAACGAAATGGTATCTGATTATTCTGCAGTTCTTTAACAAGAAAGCCAAAGTCTTTTCTGGATTTCAACATCTTAGGTGGTAGCTCTTTGTAAACTGTAATTTTCGAACCTCCCACTTGCACAGAGGTAAGAAAAGATTTTTGCAGGATATCGTTTCTTATTGCTCTATCTGTAAAATATATGACCACATCTCTAGGCAATTGTCTTTGTCTGGCCACCCAGGAATTCACTCTGTAAATTTTGTCTATTTTGTAGAAAACCATATCAGGATTAATTTTTAAAATCACAGCCAGGGCTTCAGCACAGACTGTCTCAAATCTTGTCTCTCCTCTTCTCTAATTCCTCGAAGCCGTATAGCGAATTCCATTGCCCTGAATTGCATCATAACAATTTTGTTCTCAACTCTCTGCATCTTATCATCAACATCAGAAAATTTATGGTCATTATCTTTCATCTTAACATTAACTTCTGATTTAAATTCATCCACTTTTGAATCAACTTTCATAATAAATCCTGCCAGGCCAGACGCCACATCTGATATTTTTTTGGTCACCTTATTTTGGTTCTGCTGCATTTCCTCTGCATAATTTCCTGTTGAGACTTTTGGATTTTATCATCTATTTCCTGTTGAGCTTTTTGAAATTTATCATCCAAAATTTTTGAAATAAATTCTTTTAAATCTCCCATATCAAAATCTTTTTTCTGAGCTTGTGACTGCGTATCCTGTTTGCGTGTGGGGGATCCCCCCGCTGTTTTGCCTTCCTGCTTCTTTGAAGCCATCCTGCCACGTAAGCTAGCTTTTCTGAAGAGGGAGGTTCCTCTTCTTCTGCCACCTCCACAAAGCCTTCTAAAAAAGTCCTCCAGATTTAATCAGGGCAAAACTGTGGTGATGCAAAGTCAAGTATTAAAAAGGGAGAGATTTTCCTCTTGTTTCTATTGTTACAGCCGAAGCAACTTTATAGCAACTTATTAACTTTGTAACAAAGCAAAATGACTTCACCAATCCACACTCGCTGATTCGTTTACTCTAATGCTGAGCGCCATATTTTTTCCAGTCACTTTCACTCATTCAAAAATTTTCCCTTCAAGATAAGAAATCAGCAAAGTGCTAATACTTGCAGTTCCGAGTTTCAGGGTTCAAGTAAGTTTCGGCTGCTTGTTTAGGTTATTTCCTTTCTCTATTGAAGTTTCCTGCAGCAGGCTTGTTCTGCAAGAGCAGAAACGTCCCACGCCGCCCGGAGTCTCAGCAGGTTGGGAGGGAGCCGCGCCTGTTTCCTCCCCAGAAACAATTCCCTGGGGGGGTTGCAGGGGCTCGACCTGTGCCTTGCTGTCTCTTCTTCAAGAATCCTAAGGATTTTGAAGCTTTCAAGCTGCTTCTTGATCGGGAAGCGGCTCTACAAGCGGCTGGGCTGGCGGTGCTTCAAAAGGCACCGTCGTCGCCGAAGATGAGGAAACCGGAAGCCCCACGTGAATTCTTTTGATCCTTATCTATGGCCAATTTACCTTTGAACATTGATTGATTAGATTTCTGTGTATAGGTAGCAATAATAACCTCTTTTTTGCTTTGAACTCAGTGAATGCTCCTGGTTACTTACACCTGACCGAACTGAATGAATCCATTCGTTCTAAGCATATAACTCCATAATAAACATTGTCTCCAGTTATTCTTGCCAAAAGCTCAGTACGTTTAACAGGTTATTCAGATCTGTGTTGTGGCTCCGTTACCTGAGCCTGTGTCATCGGCAGGAGAGGACTCCGAGAGTGAAGGAGAGGAGTTGGCAAGGCCTCCCTCTCCAGGACCCTCCTCTCTGGCAATGCCTTTGGTGTCCGCTGAAGGGCAAGAGATAGGGCCGGGGCCAAGCACATCCACGCAGCCACAGATGGACAGTGATGAGGGTAATGAGTCTTGGCTGGATCCATGCCAGTGTCGCAGAGATAAGCGCGCTCAACAGAAGAAAAGGCATGCCCGAGATTAGGCTGAGTCACTGGACCATACTCCACAGGATATAAAAGGGAGCAGGGTGGCCAGTCAAACCTTGTGATGAACAAAGCTAAAAGCTTCCACGCCATTCTGCATTGCTGGACTTTTGCTGGATTATCTCTGGACTTGATTGATTCCGTAATTATTGAGCTGTTTCTTTTGATGTACCAGGAGTGGGGAGAAGTTATCTCTCCTCTTCGTTAATAATAAACTCTTGGCAGGCAGCCACTAAGTTGTTGCCAAGTTCCGTTATCATAAGGAAAAGGATTTTGCCAGCTGGTTTGGTCTTTAACTCTTGAACGTCTGTTGGTGTGTGTGCGTGTGGTTGAGGACAAAACAATCTGTTAGGTGCCAGACCTCTTTCACAATATAGGCTAATATAGTCCACAATCATTTTGGAAGAACTTTTCTCAAGTTTGGAGAAAATGGAGATGTTTCTTAATCAGAGATATCAGGCCTTTCAGGAAGAAAAGCAGATGCCTGTTTCATTCTAGGGCAGTGTAAGATATTTAAAGCAGCAAACAGAAGCCATCAATCCAGAGGAGAACTATGCTACACAGAAGTTGCCATGGAACACATCCATTCCACATTAAAGAAATAAATGTGTTGGCATTTGTACAGTAAGAGCTCATTATTTTAAATTAGCCTGAAAGCGGCTATATAGATGAATGTTAGGATGTTTTCCTCCCTCCTGCATTAACAACATGTCTGCATCTCCCAGGGCAATTTCAAAGGATCTATGCTAAATTTACCAAATAGAGGAGATTAAAGAAAGAGAGATCACTATGGCTATGCACAAGTAGACCCAACAAGATCAAGTATTTTGTATATCTGTCATTGTTGTGCAAGTGAACTAAACTGTCATTGTCCTTGTTTTCGGCTGTTGTAACATTTGGAGTAATACATTTTATAGCGTAGTATTTTATAGTTAATAAAGAAAAGACCGAGTCTATCTGGTTTATATGTGCACAATCTGTGGGTTGGTGTATTATATATCCAAGCATCTCTGTTGCAATTTTTAAAATACTCTCACGGTACCAGAGGCCACCTTAATAATAAGTCCAAAATATTAAGTGTGCTTTGAGAATCTGAAGGGGTTAAAGGACAAAATGGTTGATCTAAGCCTCTACAAGATTGAAAATACCAATTTTAATCCTTAAAGCCTCTCCATCTTCTTAGACAAGCAAATAAACAGACCAAATAACTATCCAGGATTACAATAAAATACTTCTATCACATGTAATCATCAATTACATCTCTTGTGACCCTCAGAGACTATAGTCATTCATGTCTGTTGATAATGATAACAGAAAAGATGGAAAGATCAAACTAATACATTTAAAAAAAAGGTATGTTGAAAGGGCAAGGGAAACTATCAGGATTGCACAAACCCATAGAAGGAAGAAATAGAAATCTAACGATTCTGGTCATTTCTATGTGGTCATCAATAACATGTTAGCATTTAGAAGAATTTAAACAAATACATTCTGATTCAAATGCAGCAACCTTTAAGGTTGTTTTTTGGAACAGATTAATATTTAGAGGAAGCAGAGACCAGCATTATATGTGCACAGCTGAAATCTATTTTTCCTCTTTGAAATGGAAGCAAAATTATATACAAACTGTATGACACCATGTGGTTTCAGCTGATACTAAATTACAGCTTTATATACCAACTTAGATGGTATATGGAACATGGCAAAACATAATTCTCAGAACTCAGGTATTAACAACAGGTATTAACATCTGACATTTATTGCCACTACTTCAAGAAGCAAAAAGTAGAGGTGATGACAGCTAAAGGTTTCAATAAAATATGTACTTTCCAAGGTAACATACACACACATGCACAAATGCAAAGAGGACAACTACTTTTATCATCTGTAGATGATGAAAACAATTACATTTTTGTGTGAAAGTGTATGTGTGCACATGGACATTCCTGTTACATGCAGAGGAGGTAGGTATCATTTCAGCACTTATTCCATATTTAATATGAGTTATTCAAAAGGTTTTCAGAACTATAGGTGCTATTTTTTAAAGTGAGCTACAACAACACGAAAATTACTTTTCCTTAAATCCAAGAAATCAATAAAATTCCATTTACCACTATATCAGCATAACAAATCCATGGTCTAGTTATCAATGACATGTTGACAAGGGTTGACAGATTACAGAAAATATATATAGAATAACTTAGAAACCATGAAGATAGTCAACAAGAAATATCAATGCATCGCTTGAAGTACCACCTTGAGAAAGTTAAATACTTTGCCTAAAATCTGGTTTATCCATTTACCCAACTGCTTATCAGACATGGAAAGTCATTTGACAAGTGCACAGCTATATAATAGTAAATAAAAAAGGGAGGGAGGGAGAGAGGGAGAGAGGGAGAGAGGGAGAGAGGGAGGGAGGGAGGGAGGGAGGGAGGAAGGAAGGAAGGAAGGAAGGAAGGAAGGAAGGAAGGAAGGAAGGAAGGAAGGAAGGAGGAAAGACATTATATAGGTATAGTTAATCAATAAATCACAGTTCACATGTGGCCCCCAAATCACCAAGATTGCATTACCAAATTTCAGAGGATAGATCCTAAATTATGGCAAGACATGTTTCATATATTTGGGGCTGGAAATGAAAATAAATAATATGTGAAAATATGTAATATATAAATATACAACATGTTAATATGTAATAAATTAATGTGAAAAGTGATACTCCAATATTTGCTCAATTAAAAAGGAGGTGAAACTCCCAGTAACTTACTTTTTGGTGATGTTATTGTATTATCATGCCCTTTGAAATCCTCCCCCCACAAAAAAATAAAATAAAGAGAAGACCCTTATGCTAATGCATTGGATTTCCTTTTCTTTCAATAGAACTACAGGGATATCATTTAAGTTAGATATGTGTACAATAGACCTAATCCATTCCATGAAACATTCTATCGGATTTATATACTCCTATTAGGTGAACAAAAGGGGAAAAAAAGGAGTATCTACTTATTCCTTTGTTGTATGAGTGAGATTGCCACCAGTAATTTCTTCCCTTATTTCTCATCACCACCACCAGCCCAAATCAGCAAAGCTTCCACCTTTTGAAATGTTTTCAGATTAATTCCGATACCTATCTGGGACATGCATGCATGAATCTGTCTTCTAAGTTATTAACCAACTATCTTAGGCACTCTGCTCTGTTCAAGAATTAAGTCTCTTAAAACTTCCCAAGTCTTCATCATGAAGTTTTGTCTGTGTCAAATGTTGGTAAAAAATCTATAAGAGGTAAAACAGGCAACCAGATTGTCAAGATTTCAAGTCTGAAAGGCTCCATATTTGAATGGGAGGACACTAAGGAATTCTAGGGAAACTCAGCTGTCGAGAAGATAGTTTTAGTTGAACCTTACCCCTGACATTGGTAGTTTATATGCTGAGAATTCCCCTTATTCGATTCCCTATTTGCAGTTTGAAGCACAGACTGAACAAGAGAGATCATAATCTGAAACTGCTCTCTATCAGTTAGATGTAATTACGATTGATTAGAGTGGTCTTGATCTAGTTTGCTCTAAATGTTACAGTGTTTCTATACAGACACTTAAGAAAAAAAAATCTTAAATGATGTCCCCTTTAAAATTGTTTTAAGTATGCTGGCTTCCCCCTTTTCTTTCTTTTTTTTTTCTTTCCTTTTTTAAAAAAATCTCCCTTTGAGTAAATTTGAGAGATTCTGAAATCCAAACTTGAAACAACATACACTCTTATTCCTATTGAAAATCTCATTAAAAAGTGTGTGTGTGTGTGTGTGTGAGAGAGAGAGAGAGAGAGAGAAAACTTATATAAGAAGGTAGTAATCAAATAGTGAGGGGCCCCTTTCACCATTTTAGTCTTGTCTTGTTTTAACAGGGTATACATTTTCTTGGGAAAAATGATCTGGATTATATTTTAGATGTTGTGGTCTTTCAACCCAATATTTGGTTTCACTTGGGTTCAACGGACCTAACCTGGATTTGAAGCAAACTATGCTTC